>OZJO01013229.1:0-12020 GCA_900406225.1 Acrobeloides nanus | reverse complement strand
TACGTTAGATTTCAGTTGCCCCCCCCCTCCCCCCCCTTCTGGGAAACGTAATTTGTGAATGGCCCCATTATGCGAGAAATTGATTCAGCGCATCACCGAATCGTCAAAATGCATTCTTAACCATTGTCCTTGAAAAATTATGTTTCTACCGCAACGCTTACCCCCAGAAAGATAATTTTGAGACAAGAAGACCAAAAATTTTCGATTTTCGCTTCAATACACATATCTATTTCCCTGAATCAGGGTCAAATGTAATTTTTCATTCTTCAAAAGTGCGCGCAATCGATTTTTCGCCTAGAAATTGTTGGTTTTTAGAAGAAAATCAGAAAAAAATTTCGCGTCGAAACGCAGTTCTACCCTGATTTTCAGGGTCAAGCTTAATTTTTCACGCTTCGAAAATGCGCGCAATCGTTTTTTGGCCTAGAAATTATCCTAAAAAGTCGGTTTTTACAAGAAAATCGGAAAAAAATTTTTCGAAAAAATTCACGTTCAATGCGGTCGCTAATCGATAGTAGTACCAGTGAATCACACTTTACACAGCTCTTTTGTCGGATTTTATAACAACTACATATTTACAGATTTTATGTGATAGCTTTTGTCAGTTGTTTTGTTTATTTTGGGATGAGTGATAGCATTCCTGAGATCATGGTGAACAATTTTGTAGAGCATCATATTTTATGAAAACATTTGGGCGATGAAGAAAAACCTTAATAAAAATAAATATCCAGGGATTTATCCACCGTCGCTGACCATCTTCCTATGCAATACTCATCCATAAAAATAGCGCTTTTTTAAGAGGGAAGTCCAAAACAGGGCCGAGGTAGAAAACTTTTAAACATTTTTTTAATAAATGACCCTCTAGGGGTAATTTTATGCGAGAATCGATTGCGTGCATTCCCGAACCTCGAAAACGTTTCCTTACCCTGGTTCAGGGAAGGAATCGGTGTATTGAAGCGAAAATCAAACATTTTCGGATTTTTCTGAGAAAACCGTCGACTCTTAGGTTTTTCTAGGCGAGGAATCGATTGCGTGCACTCCCGAACCATGAAAACGCTTCTATGACCCTGATTCAGGGAAAAATCCCAAAATCGGACTTTTAATGCTTGAAAACCCAAAACCCTGATTTTCAATGTTTCAGGTTTTGGCGGGAAATTCAAATTCAAAATCGCAACTCAAAAATCGCCAACTTCAAATGCGATTATCTCGACAACTAAAACGATTCAGAATTTACTGTAAAAACAAAAAATGCTCCATTTTTCATAAGTTTTCTGAATATATATAAATTATGGCAAATTTCGCTAATCTAAAGAATTTTCAATTTTTGATCTCCTTCAGCACCACCTTCTTGAAAGGCTCGAATGGGTCCCAACGGACTGAAATTTTGAATTTTTTATTACTTAGTTTTGTTGAGCTAGTTGAGAGGCTTGACATATGCAAAAATTAGGATGTTCTGAAACTCTCTTGCTGAGATAGATCAATTTTGTGAAAATTTGATGGCTCCCACAGGTATAAAAATGTATAGGCATACTCCTCCAAACCTAACCAGAAAACTTTTCCCAAAACGATTTATCCTTGAAAAGATAGAATTTTTTCAGGCCCGGCTTACCTGTAAGACAACAAAATTCTGGTCTTCAACTTGGTACTGGGCCAATCTCCAACCATAAAATTTGATCAAAAAAGTTTGTCGATCACCGTCCGTCCCAAAGCTCGATTCTTTCAGAGCCGGTGCTTTAAAAGATTTTCAAATGAGGTCATTTGGGAGTTTAAATTGTTTTCTCTGAATGAGTAAAAATATTCCTGTTTTAATCCCATTTTTAATCCCAGTGTACTGTTTATACAAATTGTTTTTAACTAGAGATAATTGCAATCAACCAGTTTGTATGCCAATAATATGTCAGTATGTGTTCAATCGTTAAAATTTTTATTTGTATAAATATTATAACGCTTTATTAATCTCAAACATGGATATAAACGTGTACAGAACGTGTATTGAGACTTAAATAAACCAAACTTTGGAACTACTGTAGATCAGCGACCGCATGAACGTGAATTTTTTCGAAAAATTTTTTTCCGATTTTCTTGTAAAAACCGACTTTTTAGGGTAATTTCTAGGCGAAAAATCGATTGCGCGCATTTTCGAAGCGTGAAATATTAAGTTTGACCCTGAAAATCGGTTCAGAAAAATTTTCCGGTAGAATGCGAAAATTTTTCTGAACCGATGGGGGCGTAACATGTAGATCAGCAAAAAGTGGGAAAATCAAGGTTAAGCTCAGAATTTCGACTGTTTCTTTTTCTTTCAAGCCAAAACAACCTCGAAATCGTAATCTTCGCATAAAAATTACCTTTATAGGGTGATTTTTATTAAATTTTGAAAGAAAAATTTTTTTGAGTTTTTAACCCTGTTCAATGGGGTCGCTGATCTACAGTGTTACGCCCCCATCGGTTCAGAAAAATTTTCGCGTTCTACCCTGATTTTCAGGGTCAAATGTAATTTTTCATGCTTCAAAAGTGCGCGCAATCGATTTTTCGCCTAGAAATTAGCCTAAAAAGTCGGTTTTTACAAGAAAATCGGAAAAAAATTTTTTCGAAAAAATTCACGTTCAATGCGGTCGCTAATCGACAGTAGTTCCCAAACTTTTATGAACATCCATAAGAGTTTGAGCATAAAGCAGACTCCTATTATTTTCCTTAAATTTTCTAGAAAAAACAAAATTTTAATGGCCATACTTTATAATCGTTCAGAATCGGCCATTACGCGTATCGCTACACGTTTGAATTTTGAAGGGAAAATTTGTAACGTGTAGTGATACGTGTAGTCGCCGATTCTTAACGATTATAAAGTACGGCCATTAAAATTTTTTTACAAAATTTAAGGAAAAATAATATTTATGCTCAAACTCTTTCGACTTATGGATGTTCATAAAAGTTTAGTTTATTTAAGTCTCAATACACGTTCCGTACATGTTTATATCACTGATTTCAAGATTGAGATTTTGACGTAAATTTGTTAATATAAAATGACTAAACATGCTTTATTACATGGAAATGCGGGTCTACATCCTTATAATAATCTACCATTAAATCCATTAACAACGCGTCAAGATGGTATGTTATTTTATAAGCAAAAAGGTTTCAAGACTCAAAAAATTTTGGAAAATTTCTAAATTATAGACTGATGGTGCAGTTTGAGCATCAAATATTTATAATGACCTATTGGAGTCGGCATCGGGATTGCAACATTCGATTCGACATTTCGAGCACTGAATATTTTTTATTTAGGAACGTGTATCAACGGTTGTGATTCTACTTCGGAGGCGAATGTGGATATTAGAATTTGTCCTTGTATACGAATAAAAGCAACATTTGGTTTACGGACTTTTTTGGAGTAAATTATAAGTGTTAAAGGAGGAGTAAAGAAAGTTCTTTTAAAATTTTTTCCCCAGTTGGAAAAAGTTGATCAGAAAACAATTTTAAGCAAAAAATTTTTTCATGAGGAAAAATTTTCGACCACCAAATTTACCCTTCCTTTAATTAGAGTTATTTCGGATCGATAATACGTAAATCATTTGGTCATAAGTGTTTAAATGGGGTCTGACCGCCGCCAAGTATCCCGCTTTTTCGAAAATACGAATGAAAATGCTCAAATCATAATGCTTTTTGCAAAATTCTCATGAAAAAGCAGTTTTCACATCGCTTTTTAAAGCCCAGACCCCTCCCGCTTGTTCACCTATACGATTTGATTATAAAGCTCTTATTTATAATTTTAGTAGCTGCAGCTCAAAATGCTTATTTTGTGGTTGCTGTACTTGCTCGAATTTAATTGGCATCGGTGTCGTCGCACTACTAGTCCTAGTTGGATTTAGTATCGTATATTTTGGTTATGGATTGGGCAAGGGAACTATGCTAATGCTTGAAAGAATCGGATTAGGGTTTCAAACATTGCTAGAAGTCACTGGTTTTGCAATCGTACTTGGTACTGTTGTCGGATGTTGTTTATGTGTCTGTCGTTATTGTGGAAAATAGGAAGAAAGGGGAGAATATAAAATTTTTATCACATACAGTAGCGGCAAAAAAACTTTGCATCCCTCTCAAAAAGAACGATTTTTTATTTCGATTATATCTCAAGTGCTATAAAGCCAAATCGAATGATCTTGGTATTGTTTTAAAGCTACCGTTTCAAGCTTTAAAACGATACCAAGATCATTAGATTTGGCTTGATGGAACTTGAGATATGATCGAAACAAAAAAATTTTCTTTTTGATAGGGGTGCAAAGTTTCTTTGCCGCTACTGTATCAAGATATTCTTTTGAATTGATTCTAATTTTTGCGCCGAGCTTTACAGTAGTGGCCACAATTGAATAGGTCTTCGTATTTTGCGTTTTTATCACTTATTTTGTGGCCAATTTAAATCAATTTTTGAACATAGCGCATCAAATGGGCTTCACCCGCCTGATGCTCTATGAATCTTTAAATTTCGATGCGCGATACATGGCTTAGAAGTTCCCCTCCCCCCATGTGCATGTATGGCTACAATCCTACATAGGTCGATTTGCCAGAGATTGACTTTATACAGGCCCATAGCTAGAAAAAATTTTGGAGAGGGTGCCCATCAAAAAATTTTTTTAGACGTTTTTTCGCTCAAAAATAGTGTTTTTGCCAAAATTTGTACGAAAAATTGTAATATTTGTGTAAAAATTGATTAAAAATTTTCAATTTTTTCAGTTTCGGGGGGAGGGGGCACCGTGCCCGATGTGTTCTAACATAGCTACGTGTCGGACCTTATATAAAGATGACTTTATATAGAGATGATTTTATATAGAGTAACTTTATATAGAGAGTCGACTGTATTTATAAATATGGCGCTCGGTCTCCAGCGCCATATTGTGAAATATTATTATTTTTATATATTTATAAATAAATCTTTAAAAATGTAACCAAATTTAATTAACTCCGCATGAAGAAATCTTCAAGTTCAGACACTTTTTTAATCTCCGCGATGTTCTTACATTTACATCTCACAGACGATGAGTTCCCTTTTGGATAACTTTTATATTCGATGAGTAACTCGTTTCTATACGTGTTCAAAAGTGAGAATTCACATGAGATGACATCAAGAGGGATCGAAGAAGCGAGTCGTTAGAGTCGTTATGTTTCGCATTATTCCTTGAAGAGAGTCTCTTTTTCCCAGTCGATCTGGGTCAATGGATGATGTTAGTTCAGCGCCATAGAAGTGAAATAAATGTTTGGGTGGGTGAAAGAAGCGCGCGAGTTTCTCTTCCAGAAAATTTCTCGTTCTGGATTGAAGATAAATGTGTGCAAATTCGGATTTGCGGATTGAACGGATAAGTTTTATCACTTTGATTCGTGGTTTTCACTTTTTAACGTGTTTGTTTTTTATAAATTTTACAAAGGACATTTATTTCTAAGAAAGAAAAAAGAAATCACACATAGTGCAGGAGATAGTTGTACAAAATTCATCTCAATCTTGAACAGAGAGGTATCGATCAGTGACGTAGAAAAGGGAGCAGGGGAGGGGTGTCCCCCCAGTGGACAGAAATTAAAAAAATCCCCTACACATAAGTGTCCCCTTATGATTTTTTACTTACGGAGCTGTGATCAACAAATTGTTGCTTACAAAAAGCTTAGACGAACTGCTGAAGCAACCTATATTTCTTTTACACTTTGTTCTTGGGCTAAAGTCTGTCTTAAAGGACCAGTCCAGTAATTTACAATGAGACGAACAAAATGACATCAAAATTATCCTATTTGAACATTGTTTTGGGTCATTGCAACGAAAATTCTGATTCATGTTTTCGTTTCAATAACCCAAAACAATGTTCTAATTGGATAATTTTGGTGTCATTTTGTTCGTCTCATTTAACTATAAAAATTGCTACAATGTTCATTTTATGAAAATTTATAAATTGATGCAAAAATCGACTTTTTAGCAAAAAATTCAAAAAAGTTTGTGTATTACAACGAAGAACTTGTAACAAATTCAAAACTTCAAACGCAATTATCTCGAAAACTACAATGATTCAGAACATGCCGTAAAAACAAAAAATACTCCATTTTTCATGATCTTTCCGAATATATCATTTTTTCATATGGTTGTAAATTATTGGACTGGTCCTTTAAGTCTATATCCTTTCGTCTTCAGAACGAAAACCGTTCGTTCTTGATCGAAAGTCCGTCTTAAACAAGTCCGCAACCCTTTTTTGGGGAAGTGTCCCCTAGCCGACCCTTCACTCTACGCCACTGGTTTCGATCTCAGGGTCAAAATTATGTTTTTATTAAATAAACAAAGTAGTTAAATCAAACATTTTCTAGTCCGATTCTTTTTAAATAACATCTTTTAGACGTTTTAACACAAAGATTTTTTTTCTTCTGTTTTTTTCATAAATTTTACTTCTGTTTTTAATTTTTCAGATTACAATCTTGTGTGTTCAAAATTGAACAAAACAGGTTCTTTTATATAAATTGTAAGATGTTTATAAAATTTTGTTTTATTGACTTTATTTTTCACTTTGTAATTTTCGAACAAATTTTGTGCCTGCTTTACTTTGAGGTTTTGGGTAAAATTTGTGAAATTCTTATTTTTAGAGTGTTGTAAAAGCTGGATTTTAGCGTTCTTTGAGCGATTTCTTTTCAATTTTTTAAAATTTTCACCAAAATCAATCTATACACGTGTACTTAGGGTGGTAAAAGTCTTAAATTGGAGGATATCCTCACCCCTCTCGACGGGCATCTTTTCCCCATCCCCAGCGGAGTAGGGAAGAGAGGAACCAGGGTCAAGTGCTCAGGATAAAAAGTTGAGAAAAAAGTCTTTTACACTATCTAAGAATTCCTTAAAGAAGCTGAGATCTGAAGAAAAAATCGTCCCATTCTGGTCGTCCCGCTTTTGTGTTCGATTCTTGTTCGTTCCATCGATTCACCCCATTATTGTGTATGCCAGCGCTTTCAAGGTGCACGAAATCGATTTCTTGCATAAAAAACCCAGGAGCGTGGGCCAATGTCAAAATTCCAATCCTACACATCCTTCATTTCAGTTGGCAATAGACGATATCCTAACGGCAAAATTCTAATGTGTTTTCATTTAATTTGTTTTCTATATGGGCTATTTTTGCGAAAATTAAAAAACTTGAAAAACTTTGAAAGAATCGCAAAAACGTGAGGAGCTACTTTGGCTCTTATACCCCATTGAACGTGTATCAAATCGAAACATTTTATTTTTCGAAATTTTTTCAAAAATGACCCTATTAAAGGTAATTTTATGCGAGAAGCACGTTGGCGATGTTATTTTTGTGTAAAAGCGCTTCCATTTTTTAGAAAATCGAATTTTGGCATATTAGCTTTTTCGAAATATATACTTTCATATTCGAAAATTCGATTTTCTAAAAAAATGGAAGAGTTTTTACGCAAAAATAATATCGCCAACGTGTTTCTCGTATAAAATTATCCCTAATAGGGTCATTTTTGAAAAAATTTCGAGAAATAAAATTTTCGATTTTAGACCACGTTCAATGGAGTATAAGAGCCTACGTGTTGAACACCCTGTAAAACCCGAAAAATAAAAATTGGACTTTGTTCCATATTTCATTTTCCCAAACCTATCCTTATTTCGAAAGTTAAATGTTTTGATCCTTCTTACATCTCAATCCCAGCTCGTGGTCTTCCTTTTGGTTTCATCCAGTTTTAGTTTTTCGCTGTATTCTTCGAAAGTGACCATCACAGTCGTGTGTGTAGCCAGTTCCAAACAGGATTGTGTGTGTGGATCCATCCGGGAATGTGTGCAGCCACACGTGAATGATGGGCCGACTAGGTATTTATGAGTATCCGGCTCTTTGACAGTTTTGTTAAGGAAAAGAATCGTTTGATTACATTATTTGTTTAGACAAGATGTTGTTTTTAATTTATCGGTTATCGTAAAATTCTGTATTATACTCCGTTGCCCGCTAAAAGTTGAAAAAAATGGGTACATATAATGCGGTGGATATCGAAGCCGCCTGTCTGGTCCTGCAAATTAAACAACGTTGGGCCCGCAGGTTCAATTCCCATTAAAGTAAAACTTTTGATTTTCAAACAACTTTGTTTTCAAAAAATGGGGGAGGGGCAAAATTTTTTTCCATTTTTTGAAAATCAAAAGTTTTACTCTAGTGAGAATCGAGGCCCAACGTTGCTTAACTTGGCAGATTGGACGGGCGGCCTCGATTTCCACCGCACTAAGGAGTACCCACTTTTTATATTTTCAGTGGGAAATGGAGTATAAAAATTTTGCTATTACTCGTTATTGAACCTTCACTATTGGTTTCTGCTTTTCTTTTGAGCGTCGACGATTAACCCACTGCTCTATTGCAGCAAACGTCTGTTTGACTTACAAACTTCTTTAAATGGCTTCGATTTCTTGAAGCTTTTTCACTTGCACTCTCGCGAACTTCATTGTTATTTTTCTTTCAACGCGCTTACTTCTTTGATGTGCTATACTTTCGCAAAACAGCACCCACGTGAAAAAAATTTTCAAAAATTTTTTCTGGAAATTTTCAAAGCGAAAAAATGCTTTTCTGATCCTGGGAATGCCTGTATATTTAAGCGAAAAGTCACAAAAATGCAATTTTTGCGACTTTTTGCTTCAATACACAGGCCTTTCCTGAATTAGAGAAGCGTTTTTTCGCTTCAAAAATGTCAAATTCGGATTCCCGCATGTTTTTACCCCTAGAGGGGTCATTTCCAGAAAAAAATTGTTGAAAATTTTTCCACGCGGGTGGAAAAATTTTCAACAAAATTTTCCCTATTATGTAGTAGCTCCCGATGTACCTTCAAATCTTCATAAAATGAACATTGTAGCAATTTTTATAACTCTATAAGACGAATAAAATTACACCGAAATTAATAGAGCAGGGAAAATCGATAAAAATCATTCGGTTTCGGTTTTTTGGTGACTATCGGTTTCGGTTTTTTATCGGTTTTTCAACCCATTGGTTACGATTTCGGTCGGCTATTTTTCGTTCGGTTACGGTTTACGTTTTTTACGGATCAGTTTTAGTTATTTAAACATGCGGTTTTGTTTATACGGTTATGATTACGGTTTTTGGTGTTTTTTTTCTGGTCCGAAAACTTTTGCTCAATTTCAAAAATTCCCTATATTTTTCAAATGAAAATCGATCAATCTGTGAAGTTGAACTTTTTTTAGGAGTGAAAATTATTATACAGTGGATTCTCGATAGTACGATCCCTCAAAATTAAAATTTCAAAAAATCATATCTCCGTCAATTTTAATGCTATTTTTTCGTTAACCACATTTTCCTTAAATTTCTATATAAGATTTTAAGGAAAATGTGGTTAACGGAAAAAATAGCATTAAAATTGACGGAGATATGATTTTTTGAAATTTTGATTTTAGGGGGACCGATTCGATCATCCACTGTATATCACACGTGTACAACCCCCTCCCCCCCCCGAAATTCGGGCACTAGGAGTTTCCTTACGCTTACAGAAATGCCTTTTAGGAGTTTCCTTAAAGGAATTTCCGTAAGGGCATTTCTGAAAATTCCGTAAGGAAACTCCGTAAGCAAATTCCGTAAGGGCATTTCCGTAAGCGTAAGGAAACTCCTAGCGCCGAAATTCGGGGGGGGGGTCGCCCGCAGGCCAAAGTGGGTTTTCGCCCACAACCCGTAGGCCAAAATGACTTTTCGCCCGCACCCTGCGAGCGAAATGAGAGAAAAATTTTGCGGCTCGCCCGCAGCTGCGGGCAAAAATTTCCTATGATTTTTCCCAAAAATTTTCTTAAAAAATGGTCGTTTTTTTCGCCCACAATAAGTCTAAATTGTCGGGGGTTATTTGTACACGTGTGATCATGGTCCCCTTTTATGATTTTTATTTTTCTTCATTGGGTTTTCCACGACAGGGGCTATAGCTAACCTAGCCTCCTGGGATACATCTTGTCTGCAAAAGTTAGTCCTACAGACTTAACTCCTTTTATATAAGAAGAGAACCGGGAGATCGAGAGCCTTCGGCGCTCGGTCTCGCTTTGGTGCCAAAGAATAAACCTGGGAACCGAGCACCTTCGGTGCTCAAGGACTTCAATTTTTTCGAATTTGTTTTCAATTTAATTTTTCGTTTTTTTCAAATAAATCGATTTTTTCAAAACATTTATTGAAAAAGCAAAAGTATTTATGCGGGGACAGGACCTTTCTGATTGCGAAACTAACGCTTTACCAACTGCACCATGAAAGCAATATTGTATTCTCTTCTGACAAAATACATAAGTTGAAAAAGCAAAATAAAAAGTTGAATTTTTAAATTTTTTCAGAGGGGGTACCCCCATGATTTTGGTGTCGTTTTTCTTCTCTCACCAAGCTCTTTCAAAAATCTAAGTCATAACGGGATTGGACTTAAGGTTGCAAAATTCGGCGACACAAACAAACAGACAGACAAATAGACATTTCTCGTTTAATATTAAAAGATAAGATTTGTATATTTATTCATAAAATAAACCTAAATGATTGTTTTATACTAAAAACCAAACAGTTGCTATGAGTAAAAATAGATTTAAATAATAGACTGATATAGTTGGAGCAGATTTTGTTGGCGAAGTTCCTTGTGGTTGAGTTGCTTGCGTTGTTCCAACACATTGGTGATTCCAAACTAGTGTTTTTATAGAATTTGGCTCTATTTCAACATCTGCAACTTGATTGGAAGCACATGCATCTTGTATTGCTATTTGATATGAATCCGAACCACGATTATGTATAACAAGAACAGTTTGATTCTGTGGGTTTAGGAAAGCTACACCTTCTAATAACGAGGGATCAACACCTTCGAACTTTGAACTAACTCGAACGGAGTTGGGTAGGATAAATTTGCTAAACGGATAAATTTTTGGTTATAATTAAAAAAGAAAACCTAAAATGTCCTAAAACATAAAACATAGGTTGTTTATAGAAAGTCAAATTGTCTTCAGCCACAACTGTAGGAGAATCAACAAGATTGTTAACCCAATTTGGTCCACCTTTAGTGTCCAAAGCCATATTCCAATCTGTCCATCCAGTTGACCAGTGGTTTAAGTTCTAAAAAATGGTTAGGTCCTGAAAATTTTTCTAGTTAACCTCGATAATATCATGAGCATACTGTTCACCACGAGTCCAATTTCCTAATGCGACTCCATGAGTACTTTCATCTTCATAAAAACCGGCGCATGCCTAAATTTTGAAGAAAAAACATTAGTTTTATACAAGAAAAGAGCCTTTGTCAACAAATTACAGGCCAAGTTTTCTTGTAAAATCAGAGAGCGAAAATGAGCCCTATAAGCAATGGTGGGGGAGGGTCATAAGCAAATTTAGCAAATCTTGATTATTGTGATCTTATAGTTGGTCGGTTGAGCACTGGCTTGGCGCGTCAGATGTCGCAAGTTCAAGTCCGGTCATGGTCTCAGACGTGGGCAAGGGTGTGCGCCGCACACCCTCCCTCTTCTTAGAAAGCCGAAATTTCCGAAAAAAACATAAGGTAGTACCCTTATAGTCTTGGACCACTTCTTATTTTGCCCGACCAACTTATTAAGAAGTATGAATCTTAGCCTATAGGACACTTCTTAAAAAGTGTATTTTAGACTTATATTTGATTCTTAACATAATTTTTGTTATCAAATATCGAAATTTCGAAAAAAGTCATAATTTTTATTTTGACCACTTCTTATTTTTGGTCAGCCAAATTGAAGCCACACACCCCTTTGCCCATGTATGCATGGTCTCCAAGATTTTGCTTTGCTGTCGGAGGTATTGCGAGCTATGTTACTCAGCTTAAAGGGACATCAAAAGGAAAATCTCTTTCACTCACTACAGATGCCTAGCAAGGATCTGTAATTGTAACATAACAAGGCAGATCGGGGCCAGTCAACGTATAGACTATAAATGCCCCTAGGTCCTTCCCATCAAACCGAGGTCAGGATCATTTTTGCTCTGTGAAAAATCATTTATTAGCTACCTCTGTATGAAGAATCCATTTATCAGAATGTCTATTATAAA
>OZJO01013227.1:0-15598 GCA_900406225.1 Acrobeloides nanus | reverse complement strand
CTTATTTATATGCTGAAAATAATCAGAAAATGACTAATTTTTGGTTTAAAAAATATCAAATTTGGGGATTTTTTCAAAATTATAAAAAAGGTGGCAAAATTTTCGAAAAGGTGGCAAGGTGGTATCAGATTAAAAAAGGTGGCATTTATGCAACCCTAGTTAGGGGTTGACATTTATGTAAGGGGAATAAGTGACCAAAGGCGAAGATGTATCCTCATAACCGATATAGGGTCAAATTGAGTACCAACCATGTAATTTCGGGAGAAGTAAAATTTTTGATCCGGAGTGACCAAAATTGCAACACTCTTAATTTTTATCTTTTTTTCAACTTAGATTTTCAGGGTTTAGGCTTAGGTTTCTCAGGGTTTAGGTTTTTAGGCTCTGGCCTAGGCCTTTTTCAGGCTTCGAACTTAGATTTCAGACTTAGAAAAAAAGTAAAAATTAAAAGTGTTGTAATTTTGGTCATGTATCATTTTTGCCCTTGATTTAACAAAGTTTCGGTGTGATCCCGACTGACTTCAATAGTGGAGTACCGACCTCGAGGCTCAAAATTGGGTCAAGGAGCCTCCGGCTAACTTGTCCTACTAAATGTGTCCTAACACCGCGCCGTTATGTTGCCACCAATACGTGGCTTTGTGAAGAGAGTAGAAATAAAAGTATAAATTGCCTATACATATTATTCCTTGAGCACGGATTCTATTTAAAAATGAACAATCACCATAGTGCATACCTCCTTGAGGCATGTCTTACAAGGGACCCTCACAGCTTGTGAATTTTCAAATTCAAGATTTTTTCTTAAATTTTCTTAAAAACGACTCCTTATGATACAAAATGAAAAACCCCAAGTCACCAGAAATTTAGCCTCACTAGAACGCGATCTGGGGCTCCCCTAATGGTCATAAATAGCCNCCCCTAATGGTCATAAATAGCCTTTTTAAGGATATTTGGGGCTGTAAAAATCACCTAAAATAAATTTCTTTTTGTGGTAAAAAGTCATATTTCACCGTTTTTGGCTATGCCCAACAGCTTCTAAGAATTTTTGGAGCAATTTGAAATTTTTTTTAAAAATCGATTTTTTTGCCTGGCACACCCTGATAGGCAAAAAAAACGATTTTTTAAAAAAATTTCAAATTGCTCCAAAAATTCTTAGAAGTTGTTGGGCATAGCCAAAAACGGTGAAATATGACTTTTTACCACAAAAAGAAATTTATTTTAGGTGATTTTTACAGCCCCAAATATCCTTAAAAAGGCTTTTATGACCATTAGGGGGGCCCCAGATCGCGTTCTAGTGAGGCTAAATTTCTGGTGACTTGGGGTTTTTCATCTTGTATCATAAGGATTCGTTTTTAAGAAAATTTAAGAAAAAATCTTGAATTTGAAAATTCACAAGCTGTGAGGGTCCCTTGTTAGTCGATTTTCCTTTAAAGTTTTTTTCAAATTTTTTCTTTATTCGATATCTTCTCAACAGCTAAATCAATTAGACTTTTTGTGTACGGGTACAATTTTGCTATGCCTAATCGATTAATATGATCCTTGTTTCTATATAATGGCAACCGAAGTTCTTCATCATATGGTTTGCATATACCATCATTACAGATAACACTATTCCACTTAAACTTCAAGCATTTACTGCAGTTGATGGCATCCAATCTTTGTCTGTTGAATCGTTTTTGTTGAAAATGGTCCTAAAAAAGTCTAGAGTAGGTTTAAATGCACTAAAATCACTGTTTCTAATATTTTCATATCTTCAATCGGCATATTTTTGCTCAATCGCTTGGACATTTCATAAGAGATTTGGAATTTGAATGTTACTTCTTCGTCAGGGAATAGAATAACTTTGGTATAATTTGAGATTTCGGATAAGACGTTGCTGGCTGACTTAACACAAGAATCGTTTTTGATGTCATTTAACGGTTTATCAAATCCGTCATCATATCTAAAGAATATTTGAAAATTACTTTTCATGTCATATCAAGTGTCATCAGAATGTTTAACAAGGTGCCAATATGCCAGGGTGCAGGATGCCAAGGTATCATTGTGTAAGATTTTTAAGGTATTAGGGGCTAGAACTCAATGGTTCAGTGTGTCGAAATTTTGCGGTGTTAAGGTGATAAATAAATACCCAGGTGTTAGAGTACCAGGATGTCAATTAATTTGGGGTTTAAAATATCATTATGCAATGTTGTATGGATACACAACGGGAGGGAATCAGAATGTCAGCTTGTCCGCCCGAGCTTTAGAGTCCCTTAGGGTTCATCTTTGAGAGTGAAAGAGTATCAGGGTAATATGCCACGGCAGACCAGAGTTGGCAAAAAATGGGATAATTCTCCAAACCACTCTAAATCGTGTTCTTATTGTTCAGAATGCACAATTATGCACGAATTTGGAAAAACATGTGTGCTTCGAAAATATAGACTTTCGGTTTTTTTCAGAAGAACAGTTTACTAAAATGACCATTACTTGACCTAAACTGCATCAAATTCACTGCTTTTTGATTCTAGCGCATTCTACAGATGATTCCTACTATTCTGCAAGAAAAAATACTAGGCTGCACTTTATTTCACTACTTAATGTACTATAATGAATTTTGGCTTCTGGGCCAACCTTTCGAGCTTAATAACTTTTGATGGCATAAACCAATTTTTATGATTAACCACTCCAAATGTTCCTTATAATTTCTAGAACAACGCTAAGCACTCTATTTTTAGCTTTTCAGTAAAAAATTTTAAAAATGGATTGAAAATGTTAAAAAATGGCATTTTTCAGCGCTTTTTAAAGAAAAACTTAATTTTTTTTGAAACTTCAATTAAAAATAAAGTGCTTAGCGTTGTTCTAGAAGTCGTGAGGAACATTTTGAGTGGCCGACCATGAAAATTGATTTATATGATAAAAAGTTATAAACTTTTGAAGTTTCCGCCTTTTTTGGTTGTTTACAAAATTCGAATTTTTTAAATCTTTTTATAAATTTTACAATCTAGTTAATTAACTTGCATGGATGGTTCAATTGGGAACGTAGGTGGCCAACGTTTTTTGTGACCCAGGTTTGACTCCCACCGGAGTAGAAATTTTTTTGCACGTTGAATTTTTTTAAATCCAGTTATCCTGAAAATCAAGGGCTCAATTAAATTTCGTTGAAATTCCTGCATAATAACGTATTCTGCGCAATAAGAACACGATTTAAAGTGGTTTGGAGATTATCCCATTTTTTGCCAATTTTGGTCTGCCGTGATATGTGTCAGTGTTTTGGAGAGTTATTTGCGCAATTTTGTTCCATTTTTTGTGGATGTGATTCTGAAGGTAGTTTTATCTACCTATACGCAGTAATACTTACTTGACAATAATAAACAAAATATCTGGCTTTATTGCCTTTACAAAATCCAGCATTGAAGGTGAAATTTCCCTTGCACAATGTTCTTCACTCTCACATCCAAATGGCACACATCCTTAAAATTGACAACTTATCCCATTTATATGGCCTCTTACGATTATGGCAATACATCCTAATCACAGAATATCTATCGCCAAGAGCTTGCTGTATAGCATCATAATGTGCTTCCGCAAAGCTGTTTCCAATTATCAGCACATTTAATGTTCCGTTTTTCTACAGTTTGCATACGTTAAAGCCTTTTTCGTAATAGTAAAAGTCTTACTCTATCTTCACAAGCAAAATTGTCATAATCTCCTCCATTCGGATATTTTATAGATGCGTTAAGACAAATTCGTTTCTTATTAATAGACGGTAAAACTGGATATTTTTCAATAAGCCTTTTGTAAGTATCATTGCCGACAAATTCAGGAAATAAATATTGAACATAGCCATCAGGATAACCAGCAGCTTCAAAGAAATATTTGGAAGGATCGAGTTTTGTTGTTTGAACCATGCCCTAAAAAATGCTATAGTTTTTCAAAATTTAAAAAAATTACCGGAAGTAACGGATCGATATAGATTAAGCTAAAGACAAGTATTTCAAATATCAATGTTAGCGAAAAAATTAATCCTAGTTTTATTTTGCTTTGGATGATGGACTTTTCTATATATTCATGAATAAAAGCTGCAACAAATACAGAAGATATAATGATAAAGAGGCCGTCTAAAATTTTTGTATAATACAATATGTGTATGTGCATATTAAAGTGAATGCGTACGTGTGACCATGTCTTTGTCTATTTCCGAGTTCGATCCTTATGTTCATACCTTTTACATCGAATGTAACTTGGGTTGAATAATACCTAACAAAAGTCAGGATAGGCCAATGCACCAAATACAATATATATGATATATCACCAATGTATAACAATATTTTATTGGTCATTATAAAACTCTGTGCAACAAATCCAATAAGCAATACAATGCCAGCCGTAATTGTAACAATAGCCCTCAACGCTACTACATTAAAATGGTCAAAAAATCCAATTTTATCAATAACTAACAATGACATGAATATGAATAAGCCTAATGTAATAACGCCCAAGAAAGTGTCTAAAAAAATTATATAGCATTTAAGAGACGATATCTCGAAAGTTTGAACCTAGTGTTAAACAGCTCGAGCGCCATTTAATTTGACTTTATTTAGTGAGATTAACGCATGGGAAAGTTTTTGAAAGTCATTTTAAGCCAATCCGGGAAACCCCTTACATTCTAACCTTGTCCGAAGATCAAAAACCTGAGTTTACGTTGATTTTTTGAATTTTCTAACCTGTCTAAAACACCCTAAATAATTTTTTTTTGCCAAAATTTCTATCTGGTCGATGTATTCCAATATGGAAAACATTTCTAGCGTGATTTCGAAAAAATCTGAGAAACTTCAATTTTTGAACCTTTTTTCATGGTGGCCGTAGTAGGGGTCGAAAAAAATTATCTCGGATTTTTTCAAAACCACACTAGAAATGTTGTCCATATTGGAATACATCGGCCAGATAGGAATTTTAGCCGAAAAAATTATCTAGGGTGTTTTAAGCAGGTTAGAAAATTCAAAAAATCAACGTAAAATCAAGTTTTTGATCTTCAGACAAGGTTAGAATGTAAGTGATTCCGCGGATTGACTCAAAATGACTTTCAAAAAATTTCCCATGCGTTAATCTTACTAAATAAAGTCAAATTAAATGGCGCTTGAGCCGTTTAACACTACAGCCACCTAGGTTCGAACTTTCGAGATATCGTCTCTTAAATTTCAAATCTTGCCTTGTTTTTTATAAAAAACTGAGTTTGCTTTAGTTTTAACTTTGCCATTTATTAATCCTTCATGTTCATTATCTACTGGTTTTATAGATCCGTTTTCCAAATTTGCTTTATTAACATTTTGGAAAATTGTTTCATCGTTTGAAAATACCCATGAACCAAGCAAATATGCGAGCATCCCAGTCAAAAATTGCCATATGCGATATTGCAGCTTTCCAAAGGACTCTTTTTCAGGAACATTCATGTAAATATAAATGCATAAGCCAATTCCATTGACCATAACAATTAAACGAATATCCTTTCGCAGTAACATGAGGATAGTTAATAGGATGGGAACAAATAAATAAAATTGCATTTCTACGGCTAGCGACCAAGTGTGTAAGAAGAAATTGACTTCGTCTTGCTAAATTAGTCAGGTTAATGTAAAAAACGAATAGGCCTAAGTCAGAGATCTGCAAAGCAGCTTAGGTTTATGTCTAAGTTTTTGAAGCACAGCGCAATAAAGAACAGAGCTTGATATGGAAAGAAATGAAAAAACAAATCGCAACTCCTATATACAGGTTGTTTTTTGATTGCTCCCACATTTCAAAATGGCGCCAAAAATCGAGTTTAAATCCGTTTCCGTCGCCCGATGGCTCATTCGATAGCCATAATCACCGGATTTTTTAGAACACAAAATTATTGAAAAAAATTTATTTTCGATTTTTTACCCCAAAAATAGTGAAAATCACGATTTTTTAAAATTGTTTCCACATTTCAAAAAATTCGCAAAAAATTAACAATAATTTTTTCGATAATTTCGTTTTCTAAAAAAGTCCGGTGATTAGGGCAATCGATTGAGCTATCAGGCGATGGAAACGGATTTAAACTCGATTTTTGGCGAATTTTTGAAATGTGGGAGCAATCAGGAACAACCTGTATGTCGTGTGTTTCTTCCTCAAGTCTTACAACACACTACTCTAAATTCAATTCACATGAGTGTTCCATTTTTTGGACACCCGGTATATTGATGGTATACCTGGACAAAATAATCCTGTTCTTCAAACAATTTATAGTTCGACAAAAATATCAACGACCATAATGCCCTTCTTCTTAACGATACTTGATCGCTTTCATACAATGTATACCGCCCAATGATATACGTTGCGATAACAACAATTATGTATATCGGGACAATTCTTTTAATTCGTCTCAGGTAAAAATCCTTGAACATATATATGTCGCTCTTTTTATTTCTAGACCACAATAAAGCCATTAAAAATCCAGAGATTACAAAGAAACTAAAAAATTCATTTAGCCATTCCTTTAATTAACCCACATATCCACTCCTAAAAAACCAAATGGCATCAAATTTGGCCAGACATGGAATAATAAAACAAATATAATGGCAACAGCTCGCAGGGCTTGAATATCTACTCGTTTGTTTTCCATCATTATATACAAATTTTATTTTTAATCGAAATAGCTAAATTCTAATTAAATATTTACGGCTAAATGTTCAAAATGTATGCATTGTAGCCCATTCTGAATTAACTAGCGAAATCTGGAAAATCGAAATAGGCTACAACATATAGACCACAAAAATATTCGACTGTTTAATTTATCCAAATCTAAATTTGTTTAAATTTAAAAGTACCGTATTATCTCTAATAGAAGGACATGTCCTTCTATTTTTCAACCTCCCTCGGAGACGTAAATTTTAGAAAATTTTTCATAAAACATAAGAGGGTACCCTTATGTTTTTAGGTGACCTCTGTCCTTCTATTAGAGATAATACGGTATCTAGTTTTTTAGATCTGGATTCTATTAAACCAGCAGTACTTAAAACAACTTTTTTAAGAAAACAGAGCTTTATGTCACAAAACGCGTCACAAAATTTTTTAAGGGTTATTACTTTTTCGTGCGATTTTCTCGTTTTTTTATCGATTTTCATCAAAAGTAACCTTTAAGAAAATTGTAGAAGAAATCAAGCTATACAACTTTGATAAAAGAGATTTTAACGAATCTTTCTAGAAATCGATAAAATTCATTAACAGAATAAGTATCCTTACAAAATTTTTGTGACACCCAAAGCACGGTTTTCTCGAAAAGTTTGTTTTAATCTGCTTTAGAAAAATAGCGTTTTTACAAATTTAAAAAAAGTAATTTTCGACACAAAATTGATCTATCCTTATATAAATAAAGGAACAGGCGATTACAGAGCCCATAGCATATTTTCAAACAAAGGTAGACAAAATAAGCAAGATCAAACAATTTTAGTCTATATGGATAAAATGGCAAAAATGGAAAGAAAAAGAGATTTCCTATTCATTTTAGATAAACAAAATATTGTTAAGTACGTAAAATTGTAAATGTGAGTAGATGGTGCACTCCTCTTGCAAAAAAAAGAATCTTCATCCAAACCTCTCTCCTTGATTTTTAAAATTAAAAACAAAACAAAAAATCGTTAAAATCGAGATTTTTCAGGTCCCAAAATTGTTTTTAATTTTTCTAAGTGTAGAGACGCAAACCGAAAAAACTGTAAAATATGTTTGAGAGGTCTTGATCCGAAGATAGTCCATAGCTCGATACTTTTGACCTAGGCTTTATATAGAGATCAACTAGAATGAATGTGGGGTCCTTAACCTTAGGGAGTTGAGGAATGTGTCTTCTTCATGCCATATCTCCACAGGGACCCCCACTCTTACTGGTAACATGGGGTATATTCGTGCACTACACATCATGCCCTACACGAATGCACTTCGATGCTAATTACTTTTGGAATGACCTGTATTGTATAGAAAAAAGAGTTAAAAACAGTTTTAAAAATGTTACAAAAACACTTATTTTACATGAAATAAACGAAGAAATCGTTAAATTGTATGCTTTTATTCAATCGTTTCAATAAGCAGATTTGAATCAGGAATTCAAATGGCACCAATCCCTTTGCTTCAATAAGCAGACACATTTAAATTTTTCATGCCTTTTGTATTGCAAATATCTCATCAGGCACAACGAATTGGAATTTACTTCCAAAGCAAAAAGTGGTTGCCCCAACGTGAACTATCTTTTCCACTTTTGAATAAAAAATCGGTTCAAAAGTGGACTGGTCCTTTAACATTGTCCTGAAAAGTCGAAGGTCCCAGGGACAAAGTTTGAAGGTTCTCGCCCTACCCCGGCTAATATTATTTTTTTAATATGCTCAGTGAGTGAATGCAAATTCCATTGAAATTAGATCCGTATCTTCGTGGTTCTGGAGATACGCACATGGGCTGTTTATATGGACTAGTCGATTCAGATTTTGAAAGTAGTGTATATCCTAGGTTTTCGGCTATGCTGAATCCAAAAATCGCAGAAATTTTTTTCGGCGACCTAATCCTAGCCCAGGCTATATGGCACCTTAAGCCTTAATAAGGCTTAAGGTGCCACTTAAAAAAATCATAACTTTTTTATATCAACACCATTTTCAATAATTCCGGTTGTTATTGTTACCCAGATCATGGCCTAACTCCATGTCAAATGGTTTTTCTGAAACGCTTCCCTTGCCGCTATACATTCATTTGAATTTTGTCTATGTTCATAGGGACATACCTATATATGAGAATATAAAAAAGTCATATGCGAAGCTTTTTCTATAATTCCTTTTGCATTTTGTTGGGCAAAAGTTGGACGAAAAATGCTCCAAAGGAAATTTGAAAAAAAATTTCCCTTTATTTTTTATGGCGATTTTACTGATTTTTTGGTGTTTTCTCAGTAAAATCGCCATAAAAAATAAAGGGAAAATTTTTGTTTAACTTATTTTTAAATTTTTAACATGAATTTTTATTTTTTAAGCAAATTTTTTCGGGAATTATAAAAGGAAAATGATCGTGTGTTTCTTTTTGCCAACAAGGTTTTGTCTATTACGAACTATGTTTGTTCTGATCGTTGTCTTGCAGGTGTACAATCTATGTTTTAAGCTTGCTTTAAATATTGTTAACAAATAGATTTTCATTTTTGGAGACTATGGTTATCCTACTACTATAAACGTGTAATGTCTGTACAGACGATCTCGGGGGCGCTTGATTTGCTACTAAACTCAAATTTTATGTACAGA
The DNA here is from genome assembly GCA_900406225.1 of Acrobeloides nanus. NCBI lineage: Eukaryota > Metazoa > Nematoda > Chromadorea > Rhabditida > Cephalobidae > Acrobeloides > Acrobeloides nanus. The sequence continues at coordinate 6,344 of OZJO01013227.1, read as the reverse complement.
AAACTCTCATTGATGCACATTTAGCCTATCCAACTTCAAAAAAACCGCATCGGAAAATTCGCTAGGGTTCCGAAGATAATGCCAAAACATTGGTGTTAATACTTCGGTGAAATACCCTGTATATTCAACTCTTCATCTATGAAAAAGTCAATTGTTCTGTATTTCTAACTCAATTCAATCATTCATGCATTCTTTGTCCTGAATGAATACTATATTTAATCAATTTAGTACCTAATGGAACAAAGTGAGAAGTTTTCTCACAATTCTCACTTTGTTCCATTAGGTATTAAATCTGGTTATGGTAGTTTACCAGAAAATTCTTTGTTGCCATTTTCACAGCGCATATACGTTGCAAATTTTATTGGATCATTGAAGGCAAATAGGAAAGAAGAGATTGATAAAATAAAAGAACGGAATTTAACAAGTATGTTAGCTTGAATCCGCGCCTATCCGCGCGGATTCAATACTAAATTCAAATTTTATGTACAGCAAATTCTCATTTGATGTATATTTAACCTGCCCAATTTCAAAAAACCGAATCGAAAAATTCGCCAGGTTTCCGAAGAAAATGTCAGAACATTGGTGTTAATAGAGTTCTCCACAAGTATAAAGGCGCGGGACCTAACTTTTATGTTTTTGCTAACCACTACTAGGTACTTAAAAATAATCTAGGCGTCAAGTTTGTAGCAACACTTTTTGACGTAGTCCCATTATACATGGGCAAGGGGGAGGATAATCGAACCCAATCAGCTCACTCAAATGGGCTAAAATTAAGGGGGATCTCGCATAATTGGGGAAAAATGTAAAATTTTTCACAAAAAATCAAATTTTTTAAGCATTTCAGCTTAAAACAAGCATTTCTAAAAAAAAATTTTCGAAGAACTTTTTGAAAAATTCTATTTTTTGACTCCCTTGGTCCTTTTGGGGTAAAAAATTCAATTTTTAAAAAGTTCTTCAAAATGGCTTAAATTTTGTACCACTTTATGATTTTGCGGTGGTGCCCTCCCCTAATCGACACTTCTCGATGGTGGGGGAGGGGATAGGTGTTCACGCACCCAGGGTGAGGTGATCGATTTACGATGTTGTTTCTGCAAAAAATGACTTTCAGGCCTCAAATACGAAGTTAGTCATAGAAAAATGGTTATAAAATTTTTAAAAATTGAAGGAAATTTAACAACTTTGTAATTTTTGCTGTATAATTTCGTTAATTTTGCGGAAATTTGTCAATTTTTTAACGAAATCAATGGAAAAAACTGATTTTCGGGCCCCAAATACGAAGTTGGTACCTAATTTTTGGCACCAATACGACATATTAGGGAAGTGACACCCCCCCCCTCCCATTGGCCAGGCATGGGGGAAGCCTTATGATTTTTTAAATTTTTATGAAAAATTTGTTTAGCCCCCTGTCCTGGCTACGCCACTGGATACTGGTATCAATGCCCTTTCTCAAAGATACCAAAAACTGGTACGATTGAAAAATATTAGCTTTTCTTAATTATGAAAATGAGTGGGCATCAAAAGATGGTCTACATGTTATTGACTATCGAAATATCTTAAGCGAAAGCATATTTACTTTATGTCTATGGGGAATTAATCCAGAATCTTTGCGACTCTATGAAGCAATGGAAGTTGGCTCTATACCCATTTTTCAACGCTTGAATGCCAGTATAAGTCCGATGATACCATTGGGGGCAGATAATCCGATACCTCAATTTGAAAATTGGAGTGACGCCATTGATTTTATTGATAAAATGCGCCAAAACTTTTCAAAATTGGGAAAGTTACAACAAAGAATTATTTCATTTTATAGGTCGTATAAGGAATCCATGCAAATTAAGACTAAACTTGTTATTGATCAAGCGTTCAGAGAATCACATGGATATTACTGTTAATAAAAATAAAATATTATTTTTAAACTCAATAAAGTCCATTTTGTGAAATTATAACAGATTGTCTGAAGGTTTTAAAATGCCTTAAAGGGGGAGCCATTTAGGGTCATTCTCCGAAAAAATTTTTTTCCTCGATATGACCTATATAGGGGTAAAATCATGCGAAAAATCGATTGCGCGCATTCCCGAAGCGTGAAAATGCTTCCTTGACCCTGATTCAGGGAAAATATCGATTTTTTGGGGAAAAATCGAACTTTCGGTGGTCTCAATTCGATTTTATTTTACTCGAATAGACTTTAAATCGATGAAAAACGGGATACGGACAGTTGTTCCAAACGACACTTTGTTCTTACCGGATGTTCCAAAAGACCGGTTGTTCTTACCGGTTGTTCCACTAAAATCAGCCAGTTGTTCAAAAAACAACCGGTTGTTCTTACAGGTTGTTCCAAAAAATTATAACGTGATTTTTGGAACAACATGTCATTTTTTTGGAACAACAGGTCGGAACAAAGCAGCCTGTTGTTATAACCGGTTGTTCCACAAAAACAACATGTTGTTCCACAAAACCGACATGTTGTTCCAAAAAAAGTTACTTTTTTTTAATGGAACAGCCGGTCGAATTTTTGGAACAACTAGTCGGAACAACCGGTCGTTTTGTCCCGGCTGGTTGTTCCGAAAAACAAGAAATTTTTGGTGGAACAAGTGGTCGAAAAATCGGAACAATTGGTCGTTTTTGTTTTGACCGGTTGTTCCATGGGAAATTTTCGGAAGGATCATTAAGCGTAGTAAATCAGAACAACCGGTCTGAACTTTGTTGCACAAATTTCCGAAAACGGTAACGGAGATATTTCCGAAATTGAAACGATAACGGAAACAATTGAATAAAGCTTCGTATATAGTCTTCGTTTTACTCGCGCGGGAGAAGAACAAGATTTATTCGCGCGCGAGTAACTTTCTTCTTCTCGCGCGTCGTCAATGACTGGGGACGCGCGAATAGCTCGCGTGACCATTTTTGCATACCTCAAAAATGGTGACATATCATTATTTCGAAAACTTAAAATTTATCCCTTAGAGTTTATCCCTCTTAAAAGGGGTGACAATCATGGCCTAATCCAAGAAAAAAATTTTTTCTAAAAAGAGCATTTTTAGGGGTAAAATCATGCGAGAAATCGATTGCGCGCATCACCGAAGCGTGAAAATGCTTCTCTGATTCAGGGAAGCAAAAAAATTTCGATTTTTACTTTGTGCAAAAAAATCTTGCTACAAGCAGGATTTGAACCAGCGACCTTTGTGACCAATCAGCCGCTGCTTTGTTACTGCACACGGAGGCTTGTATGTAAACATACCGTATTCCCTCTAAAATAACTTCCGGGAGTTATTTTTTTCAATCCTCCAAAAAAAATTTTTATATGTCGAAAATTGGCGAAAAATTGCCTAAAATTTTGACAAAAAATTGTAAAAAATAGGCATTTTCTGTTAAAAAATTGCATTTTCGATGAAAAATGGCAACATGTCGACATTTTTCATGAAAAAAATTTTCTGGGAGGTAAAATTTTTAAAAATAAAGAAAAATGACACTCCTGAGGATAGAGTTATTTTACCCCAAGTTTTTCACTTGAATTCCGAGAAGTTTGGGGGGGGGAGGAGTACACTCACAAAACGGATTTAATTCTTGGGGCTTATTCCCCATAAATACAAGGGTTAACCCCCGAAAATATGGGGGTTAAGAGTTTTTAACCTCAAACCTGATCAAAGGGAATAACCCTTTTTGGGGGTTTATAACCTCTGAAATTTCGGGGGTTATAAACCCTCCAACATTAAACTTTTTTATTTTGATAAGTTTGACAGCCAGACAACATTGAAATTTTTATGTCTTGCTTAACCCCCTTTTTCTTAACCCCCGTTTTGCTTAACCCCGGAAAATTGCAAAAGACGCTGGGGGAGGGGGTATTTTAGACGAAATACGGTACGTCTTTTCAAATCAAGTGCTAGTTAAAAAATGTCGAAAAAATCTATATTTTCCCTGAATCAGGGTCAGGGAAGCTTTTTTACGCTTCGGCGATGCGCGCAATCGATTTCTCGCATGATTTTACCCTTAAAAATGATCTTTTTAGAAAAAAATTTTTTTCTTGGATTAGGCCATGATTGTCATGTCCCCTTTAAAATTTATCCCACTTAAAATTTATCCCTTAAAATTTATCCTAATTAAATTTATTCTAATTAAAATTTTCTGATTCTGAATCCGGATTCTGAATTCGGATTCTGGATTAGGATTATGTTTCTGAATCCGGATTCTGGATTCGGATTTTGAATCCGGAATTCGGATTCAGAATCATAGTCCGGATTCGGAATTCGGATTCTGTTTCTGAATCTTTTTTTATATTTGAAACAACCGGTCGAATTTGTGGAACAACATGTCGGATCAACTAGTCGACCGGTTGTTCCGACCATTTGTTCCGACCCGATGTTCCAACAAATAAGAATTTTTTTATTTGAACAACCGGTCGAAAATTCGGAACAATCAGTCGGAACAACTAGTCGGAATAACCGGTCGTAACACAACGACCGGTTGTTCTGACTTTTCGACCGGTTGTTCCGACTTTTCGACCGGTTGTTCCGAGAGAACAACCGGTCGATTTTTCGGAACAACAGGTCGGAACAGACGGTCGGAACAACAGGTAGCCTTTTGAACAACCGGTAAGAACAAAGTGCCCTTTGGAACAACGTGTTGTCGTCCACAGGGTGGCGCACAAAAAACCGGACACTTAACTTAAATTCTATATGTATATGACTCTGTGCGCTTCATCTCACCTAGGCAATCTGCGACTCTAGAAGAACTATAAAACCCTTTATTACGAGATATATTCTACGATAAAACCAACCAGAGGAGACAAGAGGAGGACTTCCACCAAGGCAAGGCTCTTTCACGACTGTCCTCCTGCCTTGTCCCTTTTAGCTAACGGAGAACGAAAACATTTTTGTATATTTTCGTTTTGATCACTTGGGATGTCTCCGCTCACTCGGCACTCTTTTACTTTCCCCCTACGTGAATGAGAATTGATTGATTTTGAGAAAAGCAAGGGCAAATTTCTTGGTTTAAAGTGCATAGTTATAAACAACAAATCAGTAGACACCTGTTAAGTCGACTAAAAAATAGCAAAAATTACTCATCAATCGAAATTTTGAGTAATTATTAGTGTTTTCATTGAAATCAAGGAGCTCTATATAAGCTATAGAGTGACAACTTTTCAAAAGTTTGCGTAGCTTGTACAAAATTTTCATTAGCTTCTATCTCAACATCATTTATTGTTGCACTATGTATCTGGTGACTATTCTTTGTTCATGCTTACTTATTCAAACTAAAAGTCTAGAAATTTTTCCTATTTCCGATGCTAAACTGAAAGTTGGAGGCCAGCTCACCCTAAATTGCACTTTTCGAACTAATGAAACGGCTACCGCAGAATGGATATTTTCCGACTATGGATACAACGAGGTTAAGAAAATTTTCGCCCCAAGTGATGACATCCAAATCTTTGATTTCCACATAAACCATCATTATGCTTTCCATCCAGTTACCTATACATGCGTCATCGAAACGACAAGCCAAAAGCTCAATAGGTCGATGAAAATCGCGTCGCTGACCTCCCCGAGGTTTTCGTATAAACGGGCGTTTTTCCGCGAGGATGAGGCTGCCAAGAAGATGGGTGACCGGGCGGAGATTGAATGCAAAGTGATGTATTCCAACCCAGAACCTAGGTGGATATGGAAGTTCAACAATGGATCTTTGCCAGAAGGCGTGAGGGTGGAAAATTTCTCCTATAAAGGCATCGAAAATGCAAAATCAATCTTGGTTTTCCCGAAAGTTGCCCAGGAGAACTTCGGAAGTTACACTTGTCGGGCGGAAAACGAGCTAGGGAGCGAAGAAGACACAGTCAGGCTTGTCTTGCTGAATAATCCTGATAAACCGGACATCGAATGTAAGCACACTGGTGTGAGCATTCCACTAGGATCTTATCAAAGATCGTTCAGACGAAAGCGTTCTACCGAGACTAAAGGCCGTATTTATTGCCAAAATCGAAACCTGATCAATGTCGAGAATAAACCCGATGAATATCTAGTTTATGTGGCGAAAGAAACGGAACTTAATGGTTCATGTTGCAATTCCCCAAATTCCATGAAAACATGCGGAATCAAACCTATAAGTGAAAAAGGCAGAAGTTGTAGGTTTAAACTTTAAAGGACCCGTCCAGTAATTTATAACGATATGAAAAAATGATATATTCGGAAAGATCATGAAAAATGGAGCATTTTTTGTTTTTACGGCATGCTCTGAATCGTTATAGTTTTCGAGATAATTGCGTTTGAAATTTGAATTTGCTACAAGCTCTTCGTTGTAATACACAATTCAAAAAAGTTTGTGTATTACAACGAAGAGCTTGTAACAAATTCAAAATT
>OZJO01013225.1:0-11371 GCA_900406225.1 Acrobeloides nanus | reverse complement strand
CGTATCTACAAGTGTGATGAGGCTTTTCAACAAATTTCGCTACTAGCAAAATAACCAGTTTTTACTAATGACGTGGCAATGAATCCGTTGACCATATGATGTGCTCAAAATTACCATGTAAAAGCGATTTCACATATAAAATGTAGTCATATGCCGGCCGGCTCATTGACTAGCGACTAAACGCACTTTTTTTTATAAGAACCGGACTACCGGCGCCAATCGGACCAAGCTTATTTGTAGTTTGTCATTTTCGATTTTGTTTTATTGTTAAATCCTTATATAAAATCCCGTTTTTTTGGGTGGCCAAAAAACGAGATTTTTGCGATTTTTCGAGCAATTTTTTGCAAAAAAAATTTTTTTTTGAATTTTTTCAAAAATGACTTTTCTAGGGGTAATTTTATGCGAAAATCGATTGCGCGCATTCCCGAAGCGTAAAAACGCTTCCTTGACCCTGATTCAGGGAAGGTGGTGGGTGTATTGAAGCGAAAATCAAATTTTGGTTTTTCCCCTTAATCAGGGTCGAGGAAGCGTTTTCACGCTTCGGAAATGCGCGCAATCGATTTTTCGCATAAAATTCTAGAAAAGTCATTTTTGCAAAAATTCAAAAAATTGCTCGAAAAATCGCAAAAATCCAGTTTTTTTTGGCCACCCTGTATAAATCCTTATAAAGCGCTTGTGTGTACAGGCGATTTTTTTATGGTGAACTCCAAATTGTTACCAACCTATACCACGATGTAGAGGGTGGTGAGAGGAGCAAAATGAGGAGTCGAGAGGTCAGGTTGTCCGATTTTTCAATTTTTGATCATTTTTTTCGTTTTTGACGATTTTTTCGAATTTTGACGATTTTTTCAATTTCTGATGATTTTTTCCATTTTTGATGAATTTTTCAATTTTTGACGATTTTTTCAATTTTCCACCCCCTACGGTTAATTTTTTACAGGGGGTACCCCCTTTTCCTTAAGGATTTTGAGAGAAAAAACAAAGTACTTTTTTTATCCTTTTCAATGGAAAAACGCGCTAATTTCGACTACAACAGGATTTTCGGTCATGGAGAATTCAATGATGACATTTATAATTTATGAACGACCACGCAGGGATGCCATGCACGTCCACGCTTTGAGCGCCGAAAGGCGTTCGGTCTCGGTACTTTGTTATAAATGCAATTTTTATATGGATCAGACTTTTTTGTTGAAAAAAGAGAAACTTTCAATTATACTTCTTTTCATAATGGAGATAGAAACAATCTCGAAAATATGTCACACCTGAAAGAAAAATTATTTTTGTCTCGATTGCGGTCTGATGATAGATGAAAATTCTTCTTCGGACAGACTCCTCGATCGCGCATCTTCATGTAGTTGTAGAAATGTATATTGATTGGTAAATCCGCGTTGCCCTTGTGTCGATCCATTAGGTTCTTCCTTCTTAATTATCGGGGATGCGCATTATCGTCTCTTGATTTTGTGGTTTCCGGATAGGACTTGGCGTCTGTGTTGATGATGAGACTATTTTGTTTTTCATATAAGAAAGGGTTGTTCGATAAGTAATGTCGGCCCCAAAAAATACATCGAAAATAGTCATTTTTCGCTCGTTTTCATTGAAAATTTTTTGTTCAGTATTATGCAAAAATGTATGCTGAATCAGTCTTGTTGAGCATAAATCATGTTTTCGTGTCAATATAATGACTTTTTCAAAAAGTGGGGATTTTTCAATTAATTTTAAAATGTCGATATTTGGCTATAGAAGAAATTTTTGACGAAATTTTCGACCTTACTAGGGTTTTTCTAGTCGGGAAATGCCTCGGCAATGCGCGCAATCGATTTCCCGGTTAGAAAAACCCTAATAGGGTCGAAAATTTCGTCAAAAATCGACTTCTATAGCCAAATATCGATGTTTTAAAATTAATTGAAAAACCCCCATGTTTTGAAAAAGTCTGTATATTGACACGAAAACATGAGTTACGTTCAACAAGACTGATTCAGCATGCATTTTTGCATAATACTGAACAAAAAATTTTCAATGAAAACGAGCGAAAAATGACGATTTTCGATGTATTTTTTGGGGCCGATAATACTTATCGAACAACCCAATAATCGACTTCTATAGCCAATTTGGGCTCATGTTTTCGTTGTAATACACAAACTTTTTTAAACTTTGTAATTTTAGCTCTTTTTTCAGATAATGATGGAGGTGTGAAATTTTTCCCCCGCAAAACCACCAAATAATTCGACTACAAAGCGGACTTCTCATCCAACAAACGATTATCCTCAAAGTGACTCTATTGTGCTCCTGTCGGACACTTCTTCTTCTCTACTCGTTGACCACGACAAGCTCTTCTTCATCCTTCACTTTCCAGACCGTTCCTGTTTCGACTGCCCAGCCCTTAGGGCAAGGAAGCAAGCCGATCTGACACGGCTATCTAAATTCCCATGCAACGTATATTGTATCCGGCGAACTTTCGCTTTCGTTCAACTAGGACAACATCGATGTTGGATCGGATATTGATTGGCTTTCGCTTATTTATTTTTATTGTTATTTTTGAAGCATTATGTTCGAGAGCACAACGACCACATAATGATGATCTCTATATTTTGATTGATGAAATTAGTGTGTTTTCTTGTCGAGGAGGTAAGCTATTAGTTGGTATCAAAAATGTCTTTATTGATTTTTCCTTATTGGAAAGATCATGAAGAATGGAGCATTTTTTGTTTTTACGACAACCACTGAATCGTTGTAGTTCTCGAGAAAATTGCGTTTGAAATTTGGATTCATGTTTTCGTTGTAATACACAAACGTTTTAATTTTTGCTGAAAAATCGATTTTTTAAATTTTTATAAAATGAAAAGTGTAGCAAGTTTTTATAGCTAAATGAGACGAACAAAATAACACCAAAATTATTCAATTTGAAAATTGTTTTGGGTTATTGAAACGAAAACATGAATCAGAATTTCCGTTTCAATAACCCAAAACAATTTTTAAATTGGATATTTTTGGTGTCATTTTATTCGTCTCGTCGAGTTATAACAAATGCTATATTTATTTTTTTCTAAATGTTCAAGGAGTTTGAATTATTTTCTTCTCAATATACTGAATTTATTGATTCAGGGAAAAACTATAAGATTACATGTTTTTGTTGTAATACACAGATTTTAAAAATCGCCAACTTCAAATGCAATTATCTCGAAAACTACAACGATTCAGAACATGCCGTAAAAACAAAAAATACTCTATTTTTCATGAACTTTCTGAATATACACAAAAATGACAACTTTTTTTCCTATCGAACTGGAAAAAACCCAACATTGATTTTTTTTAAACTCTAATTTTAGTAAAGAACGACATAAAATTAACCGAAGACGATGTAAATATTGTAAATGAGAAAGGAAATCGGGTATATTTTGTCAAAGCCCCAGGCAATTATTCTATTCACTTCACCAAAATAAAAGTTTTGAACGATTTTGGGCACTTAACAGGTGAAATTGGCATCACATTACAAGTTCCTATTTTGGAAGGACCTGCTGGTAATTTTGCACATTCCTTTTCGTCTAGATCTATTTTTCAAAATTTTTAGGAATCCGATTTGACGTTCCATACACGATGGTGCCCGAAACCGGGTTATTAAACCAGCAATGTGATGAACATAGTGGTATTGTTGAGAGAGATGGAAGACAATATTGGTAACTTTGGTCGTTTGATGTTTCGAAAGTTGTCATTTCGAAAACTTTTTTATGTTTTTGAGGTTTTCTCTGGAAATACAAATCCAATCCTGATGTCGTTTTGGAGTCGTTAGAAAGCTGGATTTTGTAGTAATCGAATCACTTAGTCTTAGCCTAAGCCTTAGCCTAAGCCTTAGCCTAAGCCTAAGCCTAAGCCTTAGCCTAAGCCTAAGCTTTAGCCTAAGCCTTAGCCTATGCCTATGCCTATGCCTATGCCTAAGCCTAAGCCTAAGCCTATGCCTAAGCCTAAGCCTTAGTCTATGCCTTATCCTTAGCCTAATCTTTAGCCTAAGCCAATACCTTAGCCTATGCCCATGCCTTAGCCTAAGCCTTTGCTCATGCCTTAACCTAAGCCTATACCTTACTAAACCTTTTATCATCACAAATTACTTATTTCAAAAATTTTTTGAGTTATGGCATGATTTTGGTGTCATTCGATTGCTACGAAATCCAGTTTTCTAACCACACCAAATATATCAAGATTTTGGCTTTGTAGTTCCGGAGAAATCCTCAAAAATATAAAAAACGTTTCGAAACATCAAACGACCGTATTTTTACGTTAAATTTATTTTTTATTTTTTGAGTTAATTTTTAGCCGCTATTGTGAATTGTGTAGTCTAAGTGAAAAAGTTGAAAATGGGCTCAGTAAAGGAGAGCATCAATTCTTACCCGCTGTAGCGAAAGGAGAAGAAGACCTGTTTGCCCCAAAATGCAATAAAATCAAGGGCGACACTTATGAGTTTAAAAGGTCGCTAAATCTACCAGGAAGAAGAGAACTTGAAGCTAAAGTGAAACAAAAGATTCAAGGAGTTGATGCGGAAATTCGAAAGCGATTGAACAAAGGAGTTGGTATTTTTTGTTGTCACTTTACAGAATGGTTATCTTAGGCTAAGACTTACGCTTATGCCCTAGGCTTAGCTTTATCCTTAGCCTAAGGCTTATGCCTTGGGCTTAGGCATTAGGCTTAGTCTTAGGCTTAGGCTTAGACTTAGGCTTAGCCTTAGGCTTATCCTTAGGCTAAGCCTAAGGTTTGTGCCTTAGGCTAAGCCTTACGCTTATGCCTTAGACTTAGCTTTAGCCTTAGCCTAAGGCTCATGCCTTGGGCTTAGGCCTTAGGCTTAGTCTTAGCCTTAGTCTTAGCTTTAGCCTTAGCCTAAGGCTTATGCCTTAGGCTAAGCCTAACACTTATGCCTTGGGCTCAGGCCTCAGGTTTAGGCTTTAGATTTAGGCCTTAGGCTTAGCCCTAGGCTTATGCCTTAGGCTTAGATTTAACTTAGGCTTATGCTTTAGGCTTAAGCCTAAGCCTAATAGACTAGTCCTTTAAACTATAACCGAAATTTGAATATAGCCGCACAGAAAAAAATAATATCAAATTTGCAAAAATGATTTTCAGCGAGGCCGCTTTCAAGTCTTCTTGAATCTTATTAGTGCCAATAATCCTCCAATAGCACAAAAAGCTTGGTTTGATGGATCTGAACAAGTAATTTTTGAATTTTTTTTTGAATTTTTGGAATTTTAGTGTCGTTGCTGCGGCAAAAATGCGGACCCCTCATGTCGAAGCGCGCTAAGCTTTCTGTATTGCAATGTTGAAGATTGCAAGAGTGCCTGGGCTCAACAGTGCCTTCATAATTCTGCCAAAATCGTGGCTTGTTATACAGTTGAATTCAATTATAGAATGACTAGCAATTATGCTGAAGTTATAAATTTCTTGAGAGAACATAATTATCCGAACCAAGAAATTGGGACAACAACTGAGTAATTTTTTCTTCTTTATACTCTGTTTCAGCGTGAAAGAAAAAATCTCCACGTGGCCAAATGGCTAGAATCCTGGGCATGATTATTATTGACTCATATAGGTGCTGGTTCGAACCCCACCAAGGACGAAATCTTTTTTTAGCGAATTATGAAAAGTGGTTAAAGCAACTCCCCCCCCTTAAAAACGCATGAAAAAGTTTTGCTTTCATTATTTTTTTGTGAAAAAATTTTCTGTGCCCTATTTCGCTGAACGGTGAATAAACCAGCGAAATAGGGCGCAGAAAATTTTTTCACAAAAAACTAATGAAAAGCAACAAATTTTCTTGCATTTTTAAAGGGGGTTTGCTTTAACCACTTTTTATGATTTGCTAAAAAAGTTTTTGCCCTGGTGGGATTCGAACCAGCGTCTATAAGAGTCAATAATAATCAAGTCCAGCGTTCTAGCCGTTTGGCCACGTGGGCAGCCTCTCGCTGAAACAGATTATATCATAATATTCGTCCACTTTCTCCCCCAACAGAAAATGAAAAATTGAAAAAGAACTAGTTGGTTTACTGTCTTACATGATTAGTATATTTTATGAATGACTAACAAATGTCAGTGTTGCAGTAGGTTGCGTGTTTGACTGTTGCCCGAAAGGTCGTGGGTTCGATATCCAGCTTAGTCGCTTGGTTTTCGCCCAAAAAAATTGGTCTCGTTAATGATGAGAAATAGAATTGTCAAAATTGAGACCAATTTTTTGGGCAAAAACCAAGCGACGAAGCTGGGTATCGAACCCGTGACCTTTTGGGCAACAGCCAAACACGCAATCTACTGCGCCATGAGGCCACCTCATCGCACTGCCTTAAATTCATTATCATTCCCCCCCCCCCCCAAGATCGAACAAACCAGAGGATCTCCATTTACAAAATTTGCATATTAAAGATCTCTAATTTTTTATAATTTTTAGAAAACCGCCACCTCCTCCACCACCTAGACAATTCGGAGGTGTAACGTCAACTGCCGAATTATCTGCCCAATGTGTTTCTCAAATGCCCGAAAGGTTGACCCATCTTCGTAGATATTGTACCATATTTTGGAATGAAAAATTATGTTGTACACATTGTGAAGGTGTTTGTCCATAAGTTATTAATAAAATTCATATGAAAAAATTTCGTATTTTTTATATATAAACTGTGAGACCGAGCGCTTCTCGCCCGGAGGAGAAAAGAAGTTGTATTTATTACCCGTACTATATGGGCAAAAATATTCGGTTTCAGTTGGGAATCGAACCTGCAAGCAATTTATATAAGCCGAGAGTCTTAGCTACCCGAGGGTAACCTCTTACACGTTGATAAAATTGCATTATCATCTTACGTTAAAAATGTCGTTTTGAATAAAATTACGTATCTTACTTAAAACCATGTAAATTATAATTTGGTACGCAATATTCAAAATCGGCTTGCCGATCCTGAATTTTATCTGATTCCGTATCGACTAGCCGATTTTTGGAAATTCAAAATCGGCTAGCCGATTTTGAATTTCATTTGGATATTCAAAATAGGCTGAAATTCAATATCGGCTACAACACATATATGCCCATAGCTTTCAGGTTACAACAAAGTCACTGGAAACCTATCTACAGGGTAGCCAAAAAAACCGCACTTTTGCGATTTTTCGAGCAATTTTTTGCCAAAAAAAAATTTTTTTAATTTTTTTCAAAATGACCCTGTGGGGGTTTTTCTATGCGAGGAATAGTTTGCGCGCATTGAAAAATCTTCAAAAACGCTTCCTTGACCATTAAATCGTTAAAAAAATGAGAATTTTTCATTTTTTTTTCAAATTTTTAACGATTTCATGGCTAAGGAAGTGTTTTGAAGATTTTTCAATGCGTGCAAACGATCCCTCGCATAGAAAACCTCCCACAGGGTCATTTTGAAAAAAATTAAAAAAATTTTTTTTGGTAAAAAATTGCTCGAAAAATCGCAAAAGTGCAGTTTTTTTTGGCCACCCTGTACTTGTACACGGCGTTTATAATTTCTTTTCAGTCGTATAACAAATTTATTTTATAAAAAAACGACGACAAACACAACAGCAGTTTAACTGCATAAAACACAAAAATAATCCAATGTTAAAATGCAAATGTCAAAAGTGAAGCATTGTATTTTTCTTCAATGAAGTCTCGAGTTTTCCTCTGCTTATGCCTAGTTTTTTTCTTCAAAAAATACGTTTGAAAAACACTCTTAGTTGTGGGATTTCAAAAGGGTGCGCAGCTTTTAAATCGTTACCATTTTCCGTGATCTTGGTGTCAAACGATGCGTAAGGAGTAGTAATAAAAAAGTACGATCCGATTTTTTATTTTTATCGAAAAGAAATTTTTTATTTGAAAACCGAAAATTTTTTTGCAAACGGCTTTTCAAAGAAAAAAATTTGTTTCGAAGCAAAATAAAAAAACCGGGTATGTTTTTTTCAAAAATTTAGGCAAAACCATAAGGGGGACCAAGGCAATTTTTTAGTTTTTAAAAAAATTTCAAAAATCATCTTAACTCCCCTGTTTTTTCGCACCTGTCGGCGCGAAAATTTTTTGTTGAAAAACACCTATTGTTAATCTGAAAACGCTCAGAAATCTTCGATTTTCCACGAAAATTTTGTTGAAATTTTTGAGTCAACCCAAAACCAGCGCCACAGGCGAAATGGTTTTTTAGAAATGCTTGTTTTTAGGCTGAAAATGCTCAGAAAATTACAATTTTTGTAGAAAAAATGGAAAATTTTGGACCTTTTTGGTAAAAAATCATAATGGGTGACCATTGATTTTTGAAAGATTTTTTCTAAAAATTTATGCAAAAACATAAAGGGGGGATCAGTAGGAAAAGTTTTCATTTTTCCAGGAATGGAGGGGGGAACCACTCAGGGTTCCCCCCCCCCCAAGCTACGCCACTGTTGCCATATGACAAAAATTTGTTGTTTTCAAAGTGCATAAGTTCCTAAACAGGTTGCTGGTATATTGGGAAGCCATATCAAAATCCCAAAAAATCAAAATCCCAAAAATCATACACCAAAAAACCGCCATCTGGTAATTTTTTGCGAAAATTTTTCAAAAATTTTTTTCTCCAAAATGACTCATTAAGGTATTGGTACTTATGCACTATCCCCCCCCCCAAGCTGAAAAAAGGCTTAGGCTTTGGTTTATGATTAGGCTTAGGCCTTAGGTTTAGCCTAAGCCTTAGGCTAAGCCCAAGTCTAGGCCTAGACCTAAGCCTAAGGCCTTAGGCTTGGAATTTTTGGGGGTTTAAGTTTTCGGGATTTTGATTTTTGAGATTTTGATTTTTTGAGATTTTGATTGTACACCGTATATTGGCGCTTGTTATGCTGGTGGGACCGTCTGTGTTGGTGGTACGTATCGTTTTTCGATAATATAAAACCAATAATGTTGGACCTTCACTTGAAGAATGAATGAATTCATTCGAAATATCGAAATTATTAAGTAAACAGCACCGATGACAATAAAAAATATTTGGGCACCGGCTAAAAATACCATTTGAACACCAAAAATCCGTCAGCATTACTTTTTTTCACGTTTTATGTCTTTCACGCTTACCTTTTTGACGTTTTTTAACAGAAAAACCATCGGTTTTTGGCACAAAAAACGAAATGACAGTTTTTTGGTGAAATGAATCCTAAGCTTTCTGGTCAAAAAACCGTGGATTTCGATTTTTTAGCGAAAAGCCACCGTAATAAGCAGTTTTTCTGAAAAAAAAATCATGGACTCTTTTTAGCGAAAAAAGGAATCGGTAGTTTTTCTGGTGAAAATCACCCGAACTCGGTCATTTTCGGCTGCCCAAACACCATGTATGTAGGCTTTGTTTAGTGAAAGACCACCGACGGATGTTTTATAGCGAAAACAGAAAAATTAGGTGGTTTCAAATGAGCTGGATCCAGTCTCTTTTTCGCACTACGACTGTCGTATCAGCCTAATTCTGTGGTTTTGTATCCGAAAATCGGCCAAGTTCAGCGGTTTTGGGCTAGAAATCAGACGAATCCGACGAGTTTTCAAATGAAGACTGTCGAATCAGGAATTTTTCATTAGAAACCAGGCGTTTTTTTTCTAAGAAATAAGTCGAATTTTCACGCAAAAAACAAAAGCCGACGTTCGGTCTCATCTGTTTGTTCACTAGAAAGTTGCTGAGTCTTCTCGTAAACAGACTTTTTTCTGATCACAAAACACGAAGTTCGGCTCTAACCAGGGTCCGAAAAGGTGCTAGCACCCAGCACCCAAAAGCACCTATGGGTGCTAGCACCCAGCACCCAAAAGCACCTATGGGTGCTAGCACCCATCGCACCCAATGGGTGCTAGCACCTGTGGGTGATAGCACCCATGGGTGCTATCAAAAAATTAATATTTCCATCGTGTTCCCCATAGCCGAAAACCCCCGAGTACAAAAAATTAGCCGATTTGGAGCCATTCTTGAAATTCACATATGTTTCAATTTTTAGGGGTAATCCCCTAATTTTTTAATTTTTACACAAATTTAAAAAAATAATATCGCCATCGTGTTCCCCATGGCCGAAAACCCCCGAGTACAAACAATAGTCCAGTTTGGAGACATTTTTGAAATTCGCATATTTTTCAGGGGTAACTCCCAAATTTTTATATTTTACATCAATTTTTGTTATTTTTTGAATCAATTAAAAATGCAATTCTAAATAAATATGGGTGCTGGGTGCTAGCACCCATCAGCACCCAGAACCCAAAAGCACCCATGGGTGCTAGCACCCATCGCACCCAATGGGTGCTAGCACCCATCACTAATGGGTGCTAGCACCCAGCACCCAAAAGCACCCATGGGTGCTAGCACCCAAGCACCCACCAATGGGTGCTGGGTGCTAGCACCCAGTGGGTGCTTTTAAGTCCGGGTGCGGGTGCTAGCACCTACTTTTTCGGACCCTGGATGTTATACAAGCGATCGTAAAACAGAGTTGAAGGAAATTTTAGAGCGAATTTTATTCTCGTCTTCAGAGTATCTTAAAAATTCCAGAACCTCGAAAAAACTCAATCTTCAATTTTGCATGACTGTAAGACTAAAAAATATCGGAAAATTTCACTCGCGTCTTCGTTTTTACAAATTCGCAATACCTGTGTTGCCAAGCAACAATAGCTATCAGGCGACTTCACCATTGAGTACAGTTTTTTTAGAATTTTATATGAGTTTAAATCCAATAATTTTTATTAATATTTGCATAATAAGTAAAATATTTGCATAATATATAGCACCCTTGTAATATATTAAGTGATTGCATAAATTTTATTTCTTTCGGAAATGCTCACAAAGCTCCATGACTGGGAACTTTTCTTCACTTGGATTGTCATTTCTGAAAAATTCATTTTATAGTCGAAATTTTTTTTGGCTACCACGGAACTTTTTATTGAATCAAGCAACGTGTACATAGAAACGGAAAGAAACGTGGATCCTTATATAGCTTTTTTGATGCATCATGCATCCCTGCGTGGTCGTGTTGGCGGAAAATCAGGATTAGTATTAAATAATCCTGGTTTCCCCGCCAACACGACTACGCAGAAATGCATCAAAAAAGCTATATAAGGATAGTTAGTACTAATCCTAATTTTCCCGCCATACGACCACGCAGGAATGCATCATAAAAGCAAATATAAGGGTCCGAGTGGGATTGAACCCGGATCTTCAAACTTCAAGTCTGCGATGCTATCCACTAGGCTATGCTTTTGGTGCTTTTAGAACCTCACAAACCTCACAAAAATTTAGAACCTCACAAGGATCGAGTCGGTTTTCTATTACTATTTTGAAGTAAATTAAAAAACTTGAAAAATCGCAAAATTGGCTTTTTTGGGGGGCATCCTATACTTTTTTATACCTTATATCAACATCTTTTGTCTCTCTCAAAAACAAGC
>OZJO01013218.1:0-42799 GCA_900406225.1 Acrobeloides nanus | reverse complement strand
TTTAGAAGTTGGTGAAATTGCTGGAGCAGCAGAAGTGACAATCCGCCAAACGTATAAATTGCTTCTTCCACGAGCATCTGAATTGTTTCCCGAAGACTTCAAATTTGTTACGAATATTGAGCAGCTTCCTTCGAATTTATGGTATCATTTGGCTCCATTTTGGTGTTCGTATAAAAGGGGGTGCATTTTGCGACCATTTAGGAGAAAAATTTTTTCGTAAAAATGACCCTATTGGGGGTAATTTGATGCGAGAAATCAATTGCGCGCACTCCCAAAGCATAAAAACGCCATCTTGACCAAGTTTTCGTGAAAAATTGCCTTTTTTCGCTTTTTTTCATCCTTTTAGTCGTTCTTTTCGCCAATTCCCTTCTGCAACCCGGAATTTTCAGCAAGAAATTTTTAAAATGCAGCGCGATAATGCGATAAATTCTTGTCGTGAATTCATGGTGTGGCGTAACGGTTCACGTAATAAAAGACTAGCCTAGAAAACGTATGCCCTGACACCCCCAAGATACCTGATAAGTCTGGTTTTATGGATAACGAACGAATCGTACCACTTAGCCCAGAACCGGTACGGGCGCCATTTAGAGCATAGAAAAACCTATAGTTAGCCGGATTTTAGAGCAGAATCTGAACTTGTTTCATTTTCGCGTCAATACGCTACCCTGAATCAGGGTCAGGGAAGCATTTTAAAGCTTCGGGAATGCACACAAGTGTTAAATTACTCTTAGAAATGTCGTTTTTAGAAAAAAAATTCCGGATCCAAAATCATAAAAAAATCGCTCAGACGACATTTTTTGGACTACCCCCGTAAATATCTCATTCAAAAATCATTGTTTTCATATAGATTTTCTCCATCTCAGAAATTTTTTCATGAAAAAAATGATGTTCTACAAAGTTGTCCGCCGTGATCTCAAGAATTCAATGAGCTATCGCTTCGCCCAAACGGACTTAAAATCACGGAGATATGGCATTTTAAAGTTTGGTCGGATTTTATTTCCGCTAATGTTATAGGGCACGGTTTCTTTCCATACGTTTTTTGTAATGAATATTTTTGTGTTACTTTCTTGTTTGTTATGGGTACAAATAAATTTTTATAATAATATGCTCTGTTTCCCGCTCAAAGCAAAGGGCGTAATCATAGAAAATAATTTGGACGGCAGTGGGATTCGAACTCTGCCCAAAAAGATCCTAAGCCTGCAGCGTATCCACTGCACTATAGCCACGGTTGATTTAAGATAATCAAAGTTTGATCATAAGGAAGCACACCTTTTTTCATGTTTTTCACTGGACCCCATTTTTGATCACACTTTTTCACGCTATGCCTTGACCCCTTATTTGAAAATTGTTTTGGGTTATTGAAACGAACCCTGATTCATGTTTTCGTTTCAATAACCTAAAACAATTTTTAAATCGAATAATTTTGGTAGCATTTTTTCGTCTCATCGAGCTGAAAAATATACCATATTTTATTTTTAGTTCAACTTTCTTGATAGCCGTAAAAATTGTTTTTTCCATGTAATATGCATACATATTTTCGCTGTGATATACAAACTTTTTTGAATACGGGTAAAATCGTGCGAAAAATCGATTGCGCGCATTCCCGAAGCGTGAAAATGCTTCCTTGACCCTGATCCAGGGAAAATACAGATTTTTCGACCTTTTTTATACTAATACTTGGGTTGAAAAGACGTTTTTCCATAAACAAGTATCGGTGGTGCAGTGACAAAGCAGCGGCTTATTGGTCACAAAGGTCGTTGGCTCGAATTCCACTTGGATCAAGCTTTTTTGCACAAAGTAAAAATCGAAAAATTTTGCAAAATTTTTTGATTTTTACTTTGTGCAAAAAAATTATACGTCACGGAAGAGGAAGTGATCAACCATTCTTCTCACGATTTTTGCAACACTCATAGAAAAAGCATAAAACTCTGAAAAAAAAGAAATTTTTAACCTCAACAAGTTGCTTGATAGCATGTTGTGCCAAGGCTAAAATTAAACTTTCTCAACCATATACGTGAAAATTCTCACACTTTACGTATTATCCAATGATTTTAAATGGATTTTTATGAAGTGGGTGTTCAAACTTGATTCTAGTCAATTTTTGAGTCACATTATATTGTCTGTTCCAGCGATCAGGGGCCTATAAAAATACGTGAAAAATGAAAAATGTTCTTCAAATGTGTCTCGAAAGGATTTTTCATTTTTCACTTGTCATTTTTCAGTTTTGAAATGGATTTTACTTTTCAACTTCCTTTTTTATTTTTCATTTTTCACTTTTTTTGAAAAGTCAAAATCGATATTTCAAAAAAAAAGTGAAAAATAAAAAAGGAAGTTGAAAAGTGAAAAATGAAAAATCCATTTCAAAACTGAAAAATGACGAGTGAAAAATGAAAAGTGAAAAATCCTTTTGAGACATATTTGAAGAACATTTTTCATTTTTCACGTATTTGTACAGGCCCCAGGCAAAAAAAGTTGCGTACAGCGTAGCAAAGTGGTAAAGCTCTCACTACAAGAAATAAACAAATTAATTCAAGATTTTTTGTAGTTTGTATGATGAAATCTTGAATTATGATATTTCTGATTTCGGCCCCCGGAATCGGACCCTCGCCATCGGAGTGCAAAGCGAGAGTTTTACAACTTTGCTACGCTGTACTTTTTTTGCCCAACCGCTGAAACAGACTATATAAGAAGTATTGAGTCAAAAATGCCTAGCAATTCCACATTGGAGCCGATAGATTCAGTTGTCCGACATTTCGGCGCTAGCAGTTTTTTGGTGTTGTCAGCTATATGTTTGGTTTTAAACGTTTTATTAGTAATTTTATTGATACAAGTAGGCCAGTCTTTACTCGGTGCATGATGAATTTTAGTTCAAGGGGCATAAAGAATACAAAAAGAACGCATTTTATATTCTTGTATGGCAATTGACCATATGTGATTTGATAGATGTTGTAGTGCAGTTTCTTATAGCAATTCCTGTTACTTATGCTGGATTTAATGTAAGTTCACGCGCATAGCAAAGTGGTAAAACTCTCACTTTTCGAGGGTTCGATCCCGGAGGTCGAAATCGGAAATATCATAATTCAAGATTTCATCATCCAAACTACAAAAATCTTGAATTATTCTGTTTCAGCGGTTGTAGTTTGTATGATGAAATCTTGAATTAAGATATTTCTGTTCCAGGTTTCGACCTCCGGGATCGAATCCTCGCCCGTTTGAGTGAAAAGCGAGATCTTGACCACTTTGCTATGTTGCCACAACTTTTTTGACCAATCCAGCTGAAGCGGACTATATAATCCCGACTTATAAGCAAAAGCTTCGCAACCGATCGGACTCGAATCCGCGTCTTATGATATCCAGAGTCATAACTCTACCACTGAGCTACACGATCACTCAAGCGCTTATGCCTATTTTTGGATCTTGTAGCACCACAACACAGTCATAATGCTTATTAGCGGTGCCGTAGATAGGAGTGGGCACTTGGAAGGCCCCCCGTAAAAAATCATAAGAATGGTTCCTGGCGTAGACAATGGGGGGGGGGGGGCACCAGGTCTAGTACCCCTTTCTGGGCCGAAGTCCTGAAAAAAACTTAAGGGAGACCCTTATGATTTTGGGTCTCGTTCAAAGTAGTGCCTCCTTGCCAGCCGGCTGGCTACACTTCTGCCTATGAGATACGAAAAATTCAGCCTTCGGCCGGTTTGGGAGGCACCCATAGGCAGTGCTTGTCAAAAAGAACATTTTTAGATGTACAAATCCTTACCCGTATTCATATACTCTCTAACATTCATTGACTCCGTTGCTTATACCAGCTTTGTTATCCATTCACTCTTATTGACCATAAATCGTTTTACTGTGTTTATACTTCCACACTTAAATAAAATTATTTTTGAGCCTCCGGTTATCTTTGGGCAAGTTGTGGTTTACTTATACTAAGGCAATAATTTTAGAGTAATCGCAGCCGGTTGGTTATTATCCATAGCCATATACATTTTTAGAACTGTTGTTGGGATTAATAAGAATTTTTTGGATACAGGTATTGTACGACCGAATCTTGTACCGCGCCTAGTCAGGCCTTTCTTTGGACAGAATCCGAGTGGAAGTGACCCTGGGTGCAGGGTTCATAACTGTAGTCAGGATTTTCCGACAGGGAGAGCTGGCCTTTGGGTACCTAAAAAAATCACTTTACTCCCCTATGTTTTTAAAATTTTTAAAGAAATTTTGACCGAGAGGGGTGGGGGCTATAGCCCCTTAGGCTACAGCTATGCTTCCCAGATGCCGGCTTTAAAGAATTCGACGACCAGGCATGTATGAACCGTACTAGCCGTATCCCAGTTGTCCTAGGGAAGCCATATAAAAATCCCAAAAACTTAAAATCACAAAAATTTCAAAAAAACAACTAGCGCTTCTTCTAGCGCCTCGGCTAGCATCGATACCCTAGGACGGGACCTATTGCCTCGGCTAATAGGCCATCCGGCTATAGCCCACCTTCTTGGTTACAACTATGGCAGGGTTACAGTGTTCGTGAGATATAATAATAATTTTTTTAAGCATTTATTTGGGTGAATATATATTCTAGAAGGTTATCAGACGAAGAAAATTTCATTAATTTGGTAGTGTTACAATTATATTAGTTCGTTATATACTAGTTTAGTTTCAAATAACATGCACCTATTACGCGCCTTATGTAATGCTAGGAACTTATGTGCTAATTATTCTCTACCTCAAAATATTTCGAGCTAAAAACAGCTCTAGCTATGCTTATCGAGCTGATGTTGCCCTTATCATACAGGTAATATTTGCGTTTAGACGGCGTTATGACTAGAGTAGAATTTGGAGCGGTTACTCTAAGGGTTCCATGGTTCGGTGGTGTTCTTTCAACCCAGCTTAATGGGGGGAGGGGCACACAAGGTCCGAAGTAGCCGGTTCTTTACAAAGCTCGGCATTCCATTTGGCCTTTATTTCATCATTCAACAACATTTTCTAGAGTTTTCTCATCTGTGGCTCAATAGCTCTCGAAATGGTTGCGTTTTTATTCATTCCAAAGTGGAAGGCTACCGGACAATGGCAATATATTTTAAATTTTTCTCAAAATTGGCTGACAATTTTACTGTATACCTCAAATCCGGTGATACTGTATATTTTTAACACTGAAATAAGGAATTCGTTGAAGAAATTGTTAAGAAAGATGAAGATTTTGAAACAAGTTGAACCAAATACAATGAATTTTCTTACGCTTCCTTCAAATATAAGAACAGTTTCGACGATCAGAGATGCACAGAGGAAGTGGTCGACTAGAACTTTCTGAATGATTTTTTAGTTATGTTTAAAGCTGAATAAAAATTTGTACACAAACTAGAAGTGAAAAGAGACGGCAAGCCGAGCTCAGATACCAGATACTGTTTTACAGCAACATCCCTGTTGTGTTTGATCACGACCCTCAACCAGATGTGCCGTAGGGTAAGACTCCGACGGTGCAGTGTATTCGACATCTTAACGTTTCTGCAATTCACGTTACTTATCGCAGTTTGCTGTGGTCTTCATCGACCCACGAACCTTAAAGAAATTTTATTGCAAATCTTTATCGAACTCTTGTGGTTGAATAAAGCCATCGTTATCGTTGTCGATTTTTACAGGATGAAAAAAACAATCCGATGGCACACGAGGAAATGCCGTTGGCGTGTCAGAAAAATGTCGGATTTTGCGCAAAAGTCTTCAGAAATTGTCCAAAAATGAAAATTCCACAAAATCTTGCAAGAAAACTATATTTTTTGTGCAAAAACTGCGTTGACGCGCGATAAAAATCGTTGGTGCGCGCCAACGGCTTACAGTGTTTTTTGTTTGCACTCGTGCGCCAATAGCTTATGAGGGCAGTATAACTTTTCATACAATTGTGGTTTGTACGAACCTTTCGTACGAACTTTTCGTTGCCTGATCATCAATAAAATCCGTTTATTGACACGAAAAAATTTAAACCAAAACGGAATTTATTGATAATCAGGCAACGAAAAGTTCGTACAAAAGGTTCGTACGAAAAGTACTGTACGAAAAGTATCGTACGAAAAGTACCGTACGAATCACAATTGTACGAAAAGTTATACTGCCATTAAGAGCACCCTAAAGAAACATTTTAAGAGGCCATTTTTGATTGGAGAAGGTGTCAAATTATTCTGAGACACCAGGTAAATTGCAATTAAAACGAAACGAAATTGGGAGATATATTGTTGATTATTTTGATTTAAATTTTTCTGGTTCATGGCATTGTGGTACTGGAATGCATGATATGGTGATTGTGTTAACTGGAGAGACCCATTTTATAGACATTAATATAGACGACTGCAAGATTATAATTTTTAAAGGAGAAGAAAGAGAAAACCTGGAAGAATGTTTTCAAAAGATAATAGCAAAAGAGAATCAGGCAATTAATTACATCTACGGGGACTTAGAAGAAAATGAACAAAATTCCTTCATAGAATTGATACAAGAAGGGTTAAGAGATAGCCCAACATCCGATGATTTTGTAAAAAAAATGATTAATAAGCTAGAAGGCAGACCAAATCTCTATTGGAATTGCATCATCGGAAAAGATTTTAACGTTGCCAGCACCTTAGTGTATAACCCTATTACATTCAAAGTTGAGAACGTATTTATAGCCTTAAACGAAATAACTTGTGATAATTTAACTCTTCCTGATCTTACCTTAAAAAGAAGCAATGTGAAAAAATTCATAATAAGATTTCACCCATCTTTTAATGAAGAGCTAAAACATTATGCACGAGAACAGTTTATAAGGCTTGGAAAAAGAACAACGGCAATTTAGATCGTGCTACTTATATAGCAGAAAAGTTTAGAATATGTGGTAATAATTGGAATTGTATAGTTGGCGAAGATTTTATTTGTGAGCTAGATGCGATTAATTTTATTGAATTTGTCATAAATTTGAAGAAAGTTCTCATCTTTCAAATTGAAACCGAGTCAAAAAATATTGAAACATGTAAAATTGATTGTAATTGAATAGAAACACTTGAAAAATATATTTTATTGTAAATTGACTTTAAAAATCTAGATTCACTTTTTGTGTTTTAATTCTGTAACTAAAGTCTAGTTTGAATAAAAATTTACAAGAACTTGTGAACTTTCTCAGAAAGGGGTCATTCATATATCATGTGATTAGGAGGTAGCTGAAATGATCATAGAGGGAGGGGAGGCCATTGATCACGTGATCATTTCATATTGTAATTTTTTAAATAACATAAGCCTAAGCCTAGGCTTTAGGCTATATATAAATTTGATATGATTCTTTTGATCTTTTTCAACTCGCATTATTTCTTAAAAGCCTAACATTTTAAGATTTTTCATGCTTTTCAATTTTTGATCTGGATTTTTGCTTTCCCTACAATTTTCGCTATTATACGTTGCGGAAGAGGAAATGATCAACCCACTCTTCTCACAATTTTTGCAACCTTCATAGAAAACTCTGAATGAAAGTTGCAAACTCTGAATGAAGGATTGCGTAACTCTGAAAAGAAAAAGAAATTTTTAACTCCAACAAGTTGCTTAATGTTCTGCAAAGGCTAAAATTAAACTTTCTCAACCATATACGTGAAAATTCTCACACTTTACGTGATGATTTTAAAGGGGTTGAAATGGATTTTTATGAAGTGGATGTTCAAATTCGATTCTAGTCAATTTTTAAGTTAAATTATTTTCTATAAGAAGTATTGAGTCAAAAATGTCTAGTAATTCCACATTGGGACCGATAGATTCGAATGTCCGAATCTTCGGTGCTAGCAGTTTTTTGGTGTTGTCAACTATATGTTTGGTTTTAAACGTTTTATTAGTAATTTTATTGATACAAGTAGGCCAGGCTTTACCCAGGGCATGATTAATTTTAGTCCAAGGGGCATAGAGATTACAAAAAGAACGCATTTTATATTCTTGTATGGCAATTGATCATATGTGATTTGGTAGATGTTGTAGTGCAGTTTCTTATAACAATTCCTGTTACTTATGCTGGATTTAATGTAAATTCACGCGCATGCATCTTTCTGAATGAGTCTGTGATAATCCCGAAAAGCTTCGCAACCGATGCGGGGACTCAAACCCGCGTCTTATGATGTCCACAGCCATAACTCTACCACTGAGCTACACGGTCACTCAAGCGCTTATGCCTATTTTCGGATCTTGTAGCACCACAACACAGTTATAATGCTTGTCAGCGGTGCCATAGCTTGGGGTGGGCACTTGAAGACACCCGTAAAAAATCATAAGGATGGCATGATGGCCCATTATGCGCAGTGGCGTAGGCAATGGGGGCACCAGGTCTAGTGTCCCTCCTTCCGAGCCGAAGTTCCGAAAAAACATCAGGAGGGACCCTTATGATTTTGGGCCTCGTTCAAGGTGGTGCCCCTTTGCCGGCCGGCTGGCTACACTTCTGCTTATGAAATACCAAAAATTCGGTCTTCCGCTGGTTTGGGAGGGGCCCATAGGCAGTGCTTGCCAAAAAGAACATTTTTAGATGTACAAATCCTTACCCGTATTCATATACTCTCTAACATTCATTGACTCCGTTTCTTATACCAGCTTGGTTATCCATTCACTCTTATTGACCGTAAATCGTTTTACTGTGTTTATACTTCCACGCTTAAATGAAATTATTTTTGAGCCTCCGGTTATCTTTGGGCAAGTTGTGGTTGACTTACTAAGGCAATAATTTTAGAGTAATCGCAGCCGGTTGGTTATTATCCATAACCATATACATTTTTAGAACTGTTGTTGGGATTAATAAGAATTTTTTGGATACAGGTATTGTACGAACGAACCTTGTACCGAGGAATCGATTGCGCCCATTCCCGAACCGTGAAAACGCTTCCTTGACCCTGATTCAGGGAAAGGATACGTATTTGCGTAAATTGATTTTCGCTTCAATACATCGATTTCTTTCCTGAATCAGGGCTAAGGAAGCGTTTTCAAGGTTCGGGAATGCGCGCAATCGATTCCCCGCCTAGAAAAACCTATGAATCGACGGTTTTCTCATAAAAATCCGAAAATGCTTGATTTTCGTTTCAATACACCGATTCCTTCCCTGAATCAGGGTCAATGAAGCGTTTTCACAATTTGGGAGTGCGCACAATCGATTTTTCATCCTATTTTTACCCTCAGAAGGTCATTTTTCAAACAAAAATTTCTAAGAAAGGGCCCTAATTTGCACCCCTCCCTCTTTTTGGCCAAAAGGGGGGGGGGCTATAGCCCCTTAGGCTACAGCTATGTTCCCCAGACGCCGGCTTTACAGACTTCGACGACCAGGCATGTATGAACCGTACTAGCCGTATCCCAGTTGTCCCAGAAGTATATAGATAGGCATAATACCCTAGGATCGAGACCTATTGCCTCGGCTAATAGGCCATCCGGCTATAGCCCCTCCCCTTGGCTACAATTATGACAGGGTTACAGAGTTCGTGAGATATAATATTTTTTTAAGAATTTATTTGGGTGAATATATATTCTAGATGGTTATCAGACGAAGAAAATTTCATTAATTCGGTAGTGTTACACTTATATTAGTTCGTTATATACTAGTTTAGTTTGTAAAAACATGCACCTATTACGCGCCTTATGCAATGCTAGGAACTTATATGCTAATCATTCTCTACCTCAAAATATTTCGAGCTAAAAACAGCTCTACCTATGCTTACCGAGCTGATGTTGCCCTTATCATACAGGTAACAGAACCTGGAGACCGAGCACCTTCGGTGCTCTGGGAATGCCGTATATATTTTTTTCAATTTTTTCGAATTTCCAAGGGCCCCATGGTTCGGTGGTACTGGGCTTGTCTCAGGCGCCCCTCAAGGCTGGTTCAAATCCCGCTTGAGGCCAAAAGATTTTGCCTAGTAGTAACATCCTCTTAGGATGGCCAGAACTGTTGCGAGTTTTTTCAACCCAGCTTATATGGGGGGGGGGGCACAAGGTCCGAAGTAGCCGGTTCTCTAGAAAGCTCGGCATTCCATTTGACCTTTATTTCATCACTCAACAACATTTTCTAGAGTTTTCTCATCTGTGGCTCAATAGCTCTCGAAATGGTTGCGTTTAAATTCATTCCAGGGTGGAAGGTTACCGGACAATGGCAATATATTTTAAATTTTTCTCAAAATTGGCTGACAATTTTACTGTATACCTCAAATCCGGTGATACTGTATATTTTTAACACTGAAATAAGAAATTCATCGAAGAAATTGCTAAGAAAGATGAAGATTTTGAAAAAGGTTGAACCAAATACGATGAATTTTATCACGGTTACTTCAAATATAAGAACAGTTTCGACGATCAGAGATGCTCAGAGGAGGTGGTCTACTAGAACTATTTGAATGATTTTTTAATTATGTTAAAATTTAAATAAAAATTTGTACACAAACTACAGGGTATTTTAGATGAAACCTCATTAGGTCTGTGCATCCGCTACCCCGGACTAGGGGACGTATGCGTCGTTCGGCAGCTTCGACACGGGCACGGACTCAAGCAACACCCGCTCAGCCACCGACTAGACACCAACCGTTGGGCCATGGTGGCGCCGTCGTGCATCCACCGCATCATGCCTGCCACACGCGCTAGCGCCGTAGCATTAGCCTTTTTTGGTTAGCTCGATAATGATCCAGCCGCAGGTTCACGGTTACCTTGTTACGACTTTTGCCCGGTTCAAGCCACTGTGATCAAATCAGTTTCCAACACCTCGGGACTCCGAAGAGCCCACAGCCCACCAGTCTCCGATCTCCTCGAAATGGGTAATTTCTAGGCGAAAAATCGATTGCGCGCATTTTCAAAGCGTGAAAAATAAAGTTTGTCCCTGAAAATCCGGGTAAAATTGAGTTTCAACGCGAAAATTTTTTCTAAATCGATAGGGCGTAACATTTATGGCGTATTCTCGAAAAAAATGCGAAAAAATTTTTCTAAAAAGGACCTTTTTAGGCCTAATTTTATGCATGGAATCGATTGCGCGCATTATCAAAGTGTGAAAACGCTTTCTTGCCTCTGATTCAGGGAAAAAAGTTCGTATTTTAAACCAAAAACTGCTATTTTCGATGTCTAGACGTCATTTTCATGTGTCGAAAATGCGCGCAATCGATTTTTCGCCTAGAAATTATCCTAAAAAGTCGATTTTTAGAAGAAAATCGAAAAAATTTTTTTTCGATTTTTCGAGAATAGGCTATAAATGTTACGCTCTCTTTAACAGTAACCTATGCTCAACTAACCTATCGAACCGTGAACAAAAATACTTTCTTTAAAATCAGCTACATAAACGTGAATGGAATCTTTACAAAAATGACGCCTATAAGGGTTGTTCTATGCGAGGAATCAATGGCGCGCATTGCCGAACGCTTGAAAACGCTTCCCTGAATCAGGGAAAATATTTGTTCATTGAGGCGAAAATAGGCCTATACGTGGTCAAGGAAGCATTTTTTCAAAGCCTGAAAATGCGTGCAATCGATTCCTCGCATAGACAAAACTCTCTATATGGTTATTTTGGTGAAAATTTAAAAAATTTGAAAAAAATCGCAAAAGTACCATTTTTTGGGGGGCACTCTGTAGATATTTATTATAAAATTTTATCTTTTTTCTCAACAATTTTCTGTCAAGAGCGAAAGATGTTGGCTGAATTTATGACTGTAAATTGGCACCGATGCATCATCTATAAATGAGATGACTTCTCCATTATCTAAAATAAAACATAGCAGCAGCACCGATGTTCGGCCCCAACTATCGATGATCAATTCGATGAGTGCGACGATCAATTTCCTAAAATTCATGGCGCGAGAACGAAATGTGTTAAAATGATAATAAAATGTGACGTTTTGCTTTTTAACTTCCATATAGACGACGACTCACAACAGTTCACTCGTTGTTGTTGACTACCTAACCGGCTGTCTCGTCTTCTTCGGGAGATGCTTCATCATTTTCATTCGATATTCGGTGTTTTGATCGATCGAAGAAAAAAGAACAACGAGAAAGACAATGATTCTATTGGGTTGTACCAAAATTTTCGGGCTTTTGATATTTGAATGTAGAATCTTTACAAAAATTACTCCTATGGGGGGGGGGGGGGTTTCTAGCGATTGAGCGCATTGCCGAATCGTGAAAATGCTTCCCTGACCCTGGTTCAGGGAAAAGGGTGGGTGCATTGAAAATAAAATGAACCAACATTCGGATGTTCGTTGAAAAAATGGCTGTATAGGGTTTTTTTCTAGGCGGGGCTTTTTTCTAGACACGTAAAAATTTTGCCACTCGCGTACGTGTACTACACACGAAAATGTGTACTCCACACGTGTACTACACATGTTTACGTACTACATATGTTTACGTACTACACAGGTGTACGTGTACTACACACGTAAACATGTACTACACATGTAAACGTGTACTACACAGGTGTACATGTACTACACATTAAAATTTTGCTACTCGCGTACGTGTACTACACACGTAAACGTGTACTCCACACGTTTACGTGTACTACTCATGTGTACTACACACGTTTACGTGTACTATACATGTAAATGTGTACTATACACGTGAACGTGTACTGCACACGTGTACGTGTACTACACACGTAAACGTGTACTACACAGGTATACGTGTACTACACAAAATCGTGACAATAATGTTCTTAACGCATTCGCTGTTTTACATTCGGCTGCTTCCAGCAACCTTTACCATTATAGGCCTTATCTCGGTCAATTTAAATCCATTTAGGCTTAGCGATAGTTGAATGAATTCCTGAGACCACCACAACTTTGTAGAACAACAGTTTTTATGAAAAATTTTTTTGTGAGAATTGACTTTTTGAGTTATGGTAAAGTATCTTAAATTAGTGCAATCTTTCAATCGTCATCACGTGTGTTTCAGGGGGAAAAAGTCTGAGATCAGTCTTAAAACAAAAAATACGGTTTGGGACGTCCTTTGAGTTTTCTCATATGTTGGTGTAATTTGACAGTTTCCGACAGCGTTAGTTAACGTTGATTTTTGACGATTTCCGACAGCATTAGTTAGCGTTGGTTTCTGACAATTTCTGACAGTTAGCGTTAGTTAGCGCGGATCCTTAGGCGCGCTGTATTGCCCAAAATAGATTGTCGGTTGTGTTATAATCTGATTAATTCAACATTTTTACGTTTTGTTCTACGCCTTGTATATATTTTTAAAATATTTTCAGGAATTTATCAGTTTAATCATTTCAACGAATGCGGGTTCTTGCGGACGATTCATGGATTCGTCGGCGAATGAGAACGAGAATTTCCAATCTTGGAATAGTCTCACACAGGGATCCATCCACAGAAGTGGCTCTATGAAATCCTTTCTGTACGCTCCAAGAAATTCTATAACTGGTTTGCAGAATCCACAATTAAGTATTAATTCAAATAGTACATCGCTGGACAAGCCCACGCTTAACAAACGGAATGATAAGCAATATGAGAAGCCGGAAGCGTTTGCCAAGGCTTTGGTAAGTGTTAATTTCACGCAGGGAAAGAAGATTTTGCGACGAAATTTTGGGGATTTACCGTTTTTCGGGATGCTCAGAATTGGAGAGAATTTTTGGGAAAAAAACATTTCTGAGGGGTGTTTCAGAATCCGAGGGGAATTGTTGGGAAAAATACGCAGCCCCTCGGGGCTGCATACCGTCTTTCTCTTATACCGCTATTGTATCACACCCTCCCGCATTTTTAGGGGCCTAAAATTTCCCAGATAATTTTTTTCGGAAAAAGACAAGACCAGCGGTTTTTTTCTTTTTTCCGATAGAATACGCATATACAAGGTGAGCCAAAAAAATGGATTTTGTGATTTTTTAGGACCCGGAAATGTATTGTTCTAAAAATGACCCCTCGAGGGATAATTTTATGCGGGGAATTGATTGCGCGTATCCCCGAACCCTGAAAATGCTTTCCTGACCCTGATTCAGGAAAAAATTGGGTTTTTGAAGCGAAAATTATCTTTTTTAGCATTTTCAAAAACCCAATTTTTCTCTGAATCAGGCCCAGGGAAGCATTTTCAGGGTTCGGGAATTCGCGTAATCGATTTCTTGCATAAAATTACCCCTAGAAACATAAAATTACCCCTAGAAACATAAAATTACCCTTAGAAAAATGAATTTTCGGGTTCCAAAAAATCACAAAATCCACTTTTTTTTGGCCCACCCTGTATATAAAAATCAGTTTTTGTCCGGTCTCTTTTGATAATAGTAAAAAAATTCGTTTTCTCGCAAATTAGACCTTTGGGGCAATACTTTTCGTCGCTACTATAGTTGTTTACTAATACGTTAACGTTTACTTTTTTGTAAAACAATTTTTTGGTACCCCCCAAAATGACAAAATAACGTTCGTCCCAAAAATTCTTTTCGCGCTTTTTGATCATATCTCATCAAAACAAATCGGTTTCGAAAAAATCACGTTTGCTACCTATTTATCCAAAATTTATAGTCCGAAAAACTGTATTCACCATGGATTGAACAAGTCTTTCACAAACGAGAGTGCATCAAATTTATACCCGATGGAAACACCGATCGGTATGTGCGCATTGAACATTTATTTTCAAGGCTTCCACTTTCTAGATGCGGTTGCGGTCGGCTTAGCTCTTCGCATTCCCAACTAGCACTATCTCGCTTTACAGCTTCATTGATAAAGTCAAAATCCACTGTGAATACACGGAGCACACATCCGTTAGCAAATGTCCCTCAACGTGACTGGAATATTTTGGAACATACACAAGAATCTCCAACGGACGCGTTTGGTACAATTGAGTTCCAAGGAGGTATTTTTAAATCTCTATTACAAATATAGAACATATAGGCACTCATGCACACAAGGCTCACTATGTCCGCCTGGGTTTCGACTCCGATCCGGAAGACATCATGTACTTGATGGAAAAGGTGTGGGGTTTGCAGCGTCCAAGACTTGTCATCACTGTTCACGGTGGCACAACCAACTTCCAGTAAGATGGATTAAAAATATTTTTTCACAGTTGTTTAAAGGACCAATCCAGTGGGTAAAAAAGTTGCCAATTTTTGTTGATATTCGGAAAGTTCATGAAAAATGAAGCATTTTTTGTTTTTACACAATGTTCTGAATCGTTGTAGTTTTCGAGAAAATTGCGTTTGAAATTTTGAATTTGTGTACATGTTTTCGTTATAATACACAAACTTTTTTGAATTTTTAAATTGAAGAAAAATCGAGTTTTTGAAGAAAAATCGATTTTTGAATGACAACTTTTTTTCCCACTATTCCTTTAAGGCTACCAGACAGATTGGGTCGTCTTTTCCGTGAAGGCCTGCTAAAAGCAGCGATGACAACTGGCGCTTGGCTACTAACATCAGGGATTGATTCTGGGGTCGTTCGGCAGGTGGCAACAGGTTTGGATGAAGCGGGTATTTCCGCTCGAATGAGGTCGAAAGTTGTTACGATTGGAGTTGCACCGTGGGGTCTTGTCAAGAAACGTGAGCGGCTTGTCGGAAAAGATACAAAAGTGCCCTATGAACACTATTCACTTTCATCGCGCAATAAGCATGCCATTCTGAATGACCGACACTCGTATTTTCTTTTAGTCGATAATGGCACTGTTGGGAGGTATTTGTTCGAATTTGTGTTACAAAAAATTTAGCCATAGTTTTAGATATGGCGCCGATATTGTGCTACGTAAACGACTCGAAGAATACATTGCCGCTAAAGAAGCCCTCAAATGTGGCACAAAACGGCTACCGATCATTTGTGTTGTTCTTGAAGGCGGTATCAGTACCATCAATTCAATTTTACAATACCTTACCAGGTACACTCCTCTTATAAACTAGAAAAAAATTTACAAAAAAAATCTAAAAAAATGTGCCTTTTTTGGACACCCTGTAATTGTTTTTTTAGTACACCTGCTGTTCCAGTAATTGTATGTGAAGGAAGTGGCCGTGCATCCGACATCATTGCTTTCGCAGACAAATGGACTGACTCTGAAGGGTATTTTTTGCGGTGCTAGTCGACAATAGGTATTCAATAAAACTTTATATTCAATGAATTTTTATGTATCAAGGCTTAGGCCTAAGCTCAGGCTTAAGCGTAAGCCTAGGCCTAAGCCTGGATACATAAAAATTCATTGGAAATATAAAGTTTTATTGGATACCTATTGTCGACTAGCACCTTTTTTGCTTGGAAATCATAAAATATTTGATTGATTTGATAGGCATATCTCTGACGAACATTATACCCAGCTTGTCGAAATCATCCGACATACTTTTGACTCTGAACGAGAGCAGGCGAACAGCATTGCTGACTCTGTAATAAAATGTGTCAGATACAAGGAGCTTGTAAGGCTTTTGGCGTTTGATAAAAAAAACATCTTTTTTAGCTTACTGTTTTTCGACCCAGTGAAGATTCGAATAGAGATGTTGATCAAGTCATTCTAAGGGCCTTGCTCAAAGGTCAGAATCTATCTGCCCCAGAACAAGTAAAACAAAAAAATTTTATTCACTGTAAATTTTGGAGCTACTTCGGCTCTTATACCCCATTGAACGTGGTCTAAAATCGAAACATTATCTATTTTTCGAAATTTTTTCAAAAATCACCCTATTAGGGGTCATCCAGAATGTAAAGTAACTAAAAAATAAAAAATTACACCCCTCCCTCCCCTTTTTTGGGGAACGGAGGGGTGTAATTTTTGCATAAGAGTCGAAGTAGCTTCCAAAATTTTCAGCTTTCCTTGACTCTAGCTTGGGATAGAGTGGATATTGCACGTGCCGAAATCTTCGTTGATGGACAGGCCGATTGGAGCACACATGCTTTGCATAGCGCAATGATGGATGCCTTACTATTGAATCGAGTTGAATTCGTGAAATTACTGCTAGAAAATGGAGTGTCTTTGAAACGATTCTTGACCATTAATCGCTTGGAGCAGCTTTATAATGCGGTTCGTACAGCAAATTTGTCTTTGTCTCAAATCCTCAATATTTTTAGGAACCCGCACGTCTAAGCATCCTTTATCATCTACTTGGTCCTCGTTTTACGGATCATGCAGAAGTTGTACCAATTTTTACACTTCCGGATATTGGAGAGACTATTGAAAAGCTTGTAGGGAATGCTTTCCGCTCACATTACACGACGCGAGGCTTCAAAAGCAAATACGAAAAGATTAAGCGAAGAGCTACAGTTAGTCTTAAAAATTTGATTGTTATCACTATGAAGTTTTTTTAGCTTTCTAGAATTGGCAGCTTTTTATCAAACAAAGGAGAAGATCGAACAGCCGTAAAAATTTTTAGCTTATCAAAAGCAGAGGCATATGCAATGGGGGAGCGTTGGGGAGGGGTTAAGCCCAGGACGGAAAAGACAAGGTCCGTAAAAATCCAAAGGGCCTTTATGTACGTTTAATATTGTACAGGGGGGGGGGGGGGACTTTTGCGCCCTCACATATGCACACCTGACATTTGCACTTTCACATTTGCGCCCCTATATATGCGCGCTAATAATTGCGCCTCGAAAAAATTTTGGGTCCCAAATTCATATAAAAATCACGAAAATTCCACACTTTTTTGAATAACCCTGTAATAATTCTTAGAAGAAAAGAAACTCTCTAATCACCCAAGATGGAAAAGAAGCAAGTGAAGGAGATTTCAAACACCCCTTTAATGATCTAATGTTATGGGCAGTTTTGACAAGACGCCATGAGATGGCCAAATGTTTTTGGCTATATGGCGAAGAGGCTATGGCAAAGGCTTTAACAGCCATCCGACTATATCGGTACATGAGTAGGGTTGCGGCGGACGATTACACCGAAGTTGAAGTGTCGAATATTTTAAGGGAGCATGCAGAGTGAGTCTAGTTTTGGAGCTACTACACAATAAGGGGCTCCCTACGTGAAAATTTTTCTGGAAATGACCTCTCTAGGGATAAACATGTAGGGAATCCGGATTTGACAGCGAAAAAACTTCCCTGGTTCAGGGAAGGCCTGTGTATTGAAGCGAAAAGTCGCAAAAATCACATTTTTGAAAAATTTTTCACGTGGGTGGCCTCCCTATTGTGTAGTAGCTCCAAAAAACAACATTGTTTAAATATAGAGACTTCCGAGAGCTTTCTTTTGAACTTCTAAACCACTGTTACCAGCAAGACGGAGAAACGACCATGCGACTCTTGACCGCCGAATTACCCAACTGGGGCCACCATACTTGTTTATCGTTGGCAGTGATTTCAAACGTGAAAAGATTCTTAGCACATCCATGGTATATATTGTTGTGTTCAAGCATGAGTTCTTCCCCGATAAGAAAGCTCGAAATCTCAAAAACGCAAAATTTCTTAAGGAATTGAAATTCAACTTTTCGTTTCAATACTCAGACCACTTTGAAAATTCAAAAAAAAAATGGTGAAGGCACTAGAAAGTTGCAAAGAAAGACCGCATTTGATAAGAGTTTTTGCGTTTTTTTTCGAATTTTTCAATTTTTACATATTGTGTATTGAAGCGAAAAGTCGCCAAAATGCGATTTTTTGACTTTTCGCTTCAATACACAGGCCTTCCTTGAATCAAGGAAGTGTTTTTTTGCATGTCAAATTCGAGATTTTTTATCGGAAAAGAACTCATGCTTGAACACCCTGTATTTTTGGATTTTTAATATAATGATCTACTTTTCAGTTGTCAAATCCTGCTTGCGGAGCTTTGGCATGGTGGTTTGAGATTTCGTAGGTTAGTCATCGATGCCAACGCAGTTTGTACTTTACTGTCCTACTTTTTAGCCAGTCTAACTTTAAAGTGATTCTCGCAGTGCTATTCCCACCGACAATCCTTTGGCTGGACTTCAAAGCTTTTTCACATAAAGAAGCCGCCTCGAAACGGAGTCCATCCAATCAGCTTGTTTTTAACGATGATTCCGATTCCGAAGATGTAATCGTTCAACCTCTTCTGGAGCTACTACACAATAGGGGTGGGGGGAGGGGCCACCCACGTGAAAAAATTTTCGAAAATTTTTTTCTGAAAATGACACCTCTAGGGGGTAAAAACATGCGAGAAATCCGAATTTGACATTTATGAAGCGAAAAAAATGCTTCCTTGCTTCATGGAAGGTCTGTGTATTGAAGCGAAAAGTCGCAAAATGCGATTTTCGCTTCAATACACAGACCTTCCCTGAAGCAGGTAAGCATTTTTTTCACTTCATAAATGTCAAATTCGGATTCCCCGCATGTTTTTACCCTTAGAGGGGACATTTCCAGAAAAAACTTTTGAAACATTTTTCACGTGGGTGACCCCCCCCCCATTGTGTAGTAGTTCCATTCTTCTTTCATCTTCACCGTTTTTAGGAAGAACCCAAGTTTACGATCGACCAGGCTCGCATTAGCTTGTTATCTTTACACTTGTCAAATGTATGTTCTTTCTTTATAGATATTTGAAAGCTATCTAGGGTTAAGTTGTTTCGTGCCAATGCTTCAGTGGCGAATCGCATCTTGTTTAAGAAATCACATGTCGAGCCTCCACCGAATCACATTGACAACACTAGTCCCAAAATCGATATTCCAAATTCACTCAGAAAGAGCTCAAGGGTAGCGAAGCGTCTCACGGAAGAGAGTGATGGACTTCTGACACGACAGCGCAGTACCTTGAGCCTTAATAAGGGCTCAAACGTTTGGAAACAACGGTTTTGTGATTGGAAATGGAAGTTGCTGTTGTTCTACTCGGCGCCAATTACTTCGTTTTGGATTTGGGCAATCTCCTTTTCGATATTTATGCTTTCGTTCATCTACGTGCTTCTTATTGAATTTCCCATGCATGTTACGCACTTGGAATGGTTTCAATTTTGTTATGTTTTGGCAGTCGGATTGGAACATTTTAGAAAGGTACGGCATGCAATTTTTTATACAGGGTAGCGCAAGAAAGTTCAACTTTACCATTTTTGATCAATTTTGGAAAAAAATTTTTCCTAAAAATGACCTTATTAAGGGTAATTCGATGCTGAAAATCGATTTCGCGCATTCTCTACGCTTGAAAATGCTCCCCAGACCCTGATTCAGGGTCAATGTATTGAAGCGAAAATCAACTTTTTTTAGTTTTTTACATAAAAATACTCGTTTCTGGGATTTCTCGATGTAGGAAATCGTTTCGCGCATTCCCGACGCTTGAAAATGCTTCCCCGACTTTGATTCAGGATCAGGGTATTGAATCGAAAATAAAACTTTTTTAGTTTTTATGTTAAAACACTCGTTCTGGGGTTTTCGATGCGGAGAATCGATTGCATGCATCGGGAAAGTATTTTCAACTTCAGGAATACGCGCAATCGATTCTCCGCATCGAAAAACCCTAGAAACGAGTCTTTTCACATAAAAAACTAATAAATTTTATTTTTGCTTTAATACACTGAACCTGAATCAGGGGCAGGGAAGCATTTTTTCCAAAACGTCTGATTTTTATCTAGGCTTTTTTGACACGGGAATCTCGAATCTGACGGAATTTTTTTATTTTAACCACCAGGAATGTCGAGAAAATCGATCGGTGTCAGATTTTCCACAAGCCTTTTTGAACCCCGATGTCCAGTTTTCCGGTGTCACTTTTTTCTAGAGCCGCTACTTATTTAAAAAATTTTTAGTTGCTTATATTAGAATCGTCATCTTTTGTCGAGAAAGTCCAAGTATTTTACAATCGGTATTGGAATATATTGACGACGGTATCGGTTCTGACATATTTCATTGGCTTTGCTTTCCGCTTCAACCCGGAGACGGTTCACACTTATAGTCGGGTCATTCTGGCCTCGAATTCTGTACTGTGGCACATGAAAATGTACGACTACCTAAGTGTCCATCCTCGTATCGGGCCTTATATCACGATGGCTGGGAAAATGGTGCTCGCGATGTCCTATATTATGTAAGAAAGTCAAGTCTCTGGATTAGATGAGAGCGACTTTTTAGAATAATGCTATTGGTCTGCTTAATGGCATTTGGCGTTGCACGACAGTCAATAACATTTCCACATGAGAAATGGAATTGGCTTCTAGTCAGGAATATTTTTTACAAGCCATATTTTATGTTATATGGTGAAGTGTATGCCGGGGAAATTGATACTTGTGGAGATGTACGTTTTTTTCTTTTAATACCAATCACCCAGTATCTTAGGGAGAAGGTCGACTAGGGAGGCATGTTTTGACACCATCAAAAATTATGGAAGTACCCCCTCCCCCCAACAATATGACCAAAATCGGTCATAGTCGAAATCACTATGGCCAAAATCAATCATAGTCAAAATCACTATGACCAAAATCAGTCATAGTCGAAATCACTATGGTCAAAATCGATCATAGTCAAAATGAATTTTTTTGGCATGCCTTCGGTCGCAAAAAAAGGAGTACCATAAGGGAAGGTTGATGTTTTTTCGGGACTTCTGCCCGGGTACCCCTGTGCCCTCTTCTTCTTCTCGATACCACTTCATCAACCTAAATTTATAGGAAGGCACAAATTGTGTACCTGGCGGATGGATTCCTCCTATATTAATGACAGTGTTTCTAATAGTTGCAAATATTCTACTGATTAATATGCTTATAGCTATTTTTAAGTATGTATACAAAGTTAAAAATAGCAATAAGCATATTAACTTTTTAGCAACATCTTCAATGTCACCAATGCTATTTCGCAACAAGTATGGATGTTTCAAAGATACAACCAAGTTTTGGAGTATGAAAGCACCCCGATTATTCCTCGTGAGTTTGAAATTTCCAGGTACTACTCTGGATTAGGGGGAGGGCAAAATGACACAGGGTTCTGGAAGCAAAAAAGGTGCAAAAAATATCGTCCCGAGCGGGACTCGAACCTAGCACCTCCGCATGCAAGTCTGCCATGCTACCACTACACCACACTACCAGTTGGAAAGAGTTTACTAAATTTGCTTATTACAGGGTGGTGCAAAAAAGTGGCAAGAATGATCATTTTGGGGGCATTTTTTCAAAATTTTTTTTCTAAAAACACCATTTCTAGAGGTAAAAATAGCTGAAAAACACGAATCCGGCATCGAAAAAATTTTTTGACCCCTAAAATGGCAAAAAAGGGTGTTTTTTGAGCCCAGATCATAGAAAATCGCTATTTTACCAAGTTTTTGGGCTCAAAAAACACTCTTTTTTGCCATTTTAGGGGTCAACAAATTTTTTCGACGCCGGATTCGTGTTTTTCAGCTATTTTTACCCCTAGAATGTTTCAATTTTAATAAATAAATTTTCAATTTTTGACGAATTTTACTTCTTTCAAAATCTTAGTTTCAATAAATTCCCTGATTCAGGGTCAAGAACTCGTTTTCACACTTCGACAATATGCGCAATCGATTTCTTGCATAAAATATCCCTAAGAGACTTATTTTCAGGAATTTTTTTCATCCCAGAACCCTGTCATTTTGGCCCCCTAATCTAGAGTAGTACCAAATTCCATTCTCATCCAAAGTAATCATTTATAGCTCCCTTTACACCAATTGTCCATTTATTCTTGCTTGTCAGATATTTATTTGATGTAGGTTATAGGATTTTCCTAGAATTAATATTATTCTCATGAAAATTTTAGCGAAAATCATGCTCTCGAAATGCCTCGAAGCGACACGGCCATCGTTCAACAAGGACAGATTTTGCTATAAGTAGTGCTTTATTTAATGTGCTAAAAAGTAAAATGAGTTTTAAGAGATTTCCGTTGATGCTGATGAACTGAAAAGGCTTCACGATTTTGAAGAAGACTGTATGGATGACTTTTTGAGAAGAAAACACCTTGTACAAGCTCAAGCACACGGGACACAGAATAGTCTGCAAAAAATTATAGACAGGTACAATTAGTGGATGCTCAAAGTGATAGTGATAAAAAAGAGTTTTTCGAAAAGTGGGTCCTCTGTTCCGAACTAGTACCCATGTTTTTGTAAGGTGAAATCCCAAACCCTCCTTCACTTCCACTTATGATCCACTCATACTTACCATAGAACTAGTAGCCTCTAACGGCAACATAAATCTTGTAACACACAACCAGGGTGCGAAAAAAAGGGTGGTACCACCCCACCCACCCCGGAGGTGATGGGTGGTACCACCCGGGGTGGTGCTGGGTGGCTTGCACAAGGTGTTTTTGAAAAAATTTTTTAGCAACAATGAACTTTCGTTGAGCATGAAACAAATAGTTGAAGAAAATGCGATGCTAAAAATGAATATGAAAGAGTTGCAAGAGAATCTCCAAAATATGCGCACCAATCAAGCAAATATGCAAGCTTATTTGCGCCGGCCAACTGTCGACCAAAGTAAATTGTTATTTTTTTGTACTTTGGGAGCTACTACACAATAGAGGCCACCCAATTGAAAAAATTTTCAAAATTTTTTTTTCTAGAAATGATCCCTCTAGGGGTAAAAATATGTGGGAAATCCGAATTTGACATTTTCTAAGCGAAATACGCTTCCCTGATCCAGGGAAGGCTTGTGTATTGAAGCGAAAAGTCGCAAAAATGCGATTTTTGCGACTTTTCGCTTCAATACACAGGCCTTCTAAGCAATTTTTCGTTTCGAAAATGTCAATTTCGGATTTTTCACATGTTTTTACCCCTAGAGGGGTCATTTCCAGAAAAAATTTTTCACGTGGTTGGTCCTCCCTTCTATTGTGTAGTACCTATTTTGAGCTGAGAAAATTTAGATCTTGATCAAGTGGACAATAATATAAATGCACAAGTTCCTTTAAGTATACGAGTCTCTCTAAGGTAACTAGCTATGATTTCTTTTTTAAAGGACCAGTCCGGTCGAAAAAAAGTTGCCAATTTTTGTACATATTCGAAAAGTTCATGAAAAATGAAGAATTTTTTGTTTTTACGTTAAATTCTGCGTCAAAGTCGCAAAAATCGCATTTCGCTTCAATATACAGGCCTTCCCTGAATCAGGGACGCGTTTTTTAAAATCGATTTTTGACCCAAAAAATCATGAAATTTGCATAAAAATGACTATAACTTTTTTTTCTTGAAAATTAAAAATTTTGGAAATCCGGTTTTTTACACACACCCTGTAAAATTTGTCATCATTTTCAGCCCAGAACACCCGATTCCACCAGGCGATGCATTTCGTGGAAGAAGCCAATCTTCGAATAACTATTCCTACATAGAAGAGCCTACACATTCCCTCAGCAAAAATAACCATGCCCGTTTCTACAACGCGAATAATTTTCTAACGCCCACATGGTATTCACCACCATTGTCTCCGCATGATAAGCGTCATAGACATCGAAATTCCGTTTCGTTATCCGAAGAGCTAGCTCAAATGTTGAGCATTACAGGCTCAGAGGTTCCCGCAGCGGGTGCTATTGAAACTCCTTCAGTTAGATCGTTTATAGAGCAAACAGCTAGCAGCTCTGAATCTTTATATCCAAACGAAGTTATTGTACATGATCAAAGCTAAAAAACACTTCCCTGATCCAGGGAAGGCCTGTATATTGAAGCGAAATGCGACTTTTCGCTTCAGTACACAGGCCTTCCCTGAATTAGGGAAGCGTTGGCTGTTATGATGAATAGTATTTGTTATGATGAAATTTACTCCTTTTTGAACTACTAACTGGGAACTTTTTTAAAAAAGTTTTTTAATAGAAAATTTTTATTAAAAAAGCTGAACATTTATAAGAAAATTGAGCATCTCCGGAAACGGGTTTGAATTTGCCTGAATATTGACACGAAAACCATGAATTTTACTTTTTTTAATACACTTAATTATTGGGTGTATTTAAAAAAAACAATGACGGCATTCTTTTTAGCTTGACGAGACGAACCAAACGACACCAAATTTATCCAATTTGATAACTGTTTTGGGTTATTGAAACGAAAACTCTGATTCAGGATTTTCGTTTCAATAACCCAAAACAGTTATCAAATTGGATCAATTTGGTGTCGTTTTGTTCATCATGTCGAGCTAAAAAGAATGCCGTCATTGTTTTTTAAATACACATAATAATTAAGCGTATTTTAAAAAAAATGTAAAATTCAGGTTTTCGTATCAATATTCAGACAAATTCAAATTTCGGAAATCATCGTGAAATGTTTTTCGCGACTGCTAGCGCAAACCCTCACTGCATAAGTAAAATTTCATCAACTTGTACAATGTACATATATTAATTTAATAAAAACCAAATATTTTTTTTCATCTTGTATTCATTGCCAATATGTAAATTTTATATTGTCAGCATAAATTTAAAGACAATTGTTTAAAACATCAAAAAGTAAATTGATCGACTTGAAAATTTAGTCAGTTTCTCCAGCCATAAGTTCCCAGAATTCTAAAATGATCAATTAAATGACCAGTCTCCACTCGAAAAAATACTATGAAAAAGTTATATATCCAAAAAGTTTATGAAAAATGTAGCATTTTTTGTTTTTACGGCAGACTCTGAATCGTTATCGCCGCCGAGAGAATCGCATTTGAAGTTGGCGATTTTTGAAATCTGTGTATTACAACGAAAACATGAATGCAGTGAAAATTCGGCATACACAATAACGGAACGATGAAGGAAATTACAAGCACAATTGTCGTCCCGTTATTGGTCATCCCGTTCATGTGTTGTTTGAACGATCGTTCCATCCTCTTCTTGTCTATGAAGAAAATTCGTTCCTGAATCAATAAAAGTTGTATATTATAGCGAAAATTAAAAAATTTCGTTTTACACCGACTTACAAAAACTGCCAAAAAATTTTTGACTTTTCGCGTCAATATACAACTTTTATTGATTCAGGACGAATTTTCAACGTGTTCATGTCTTCGTTGTAATACACTGAGTTCAAAAATCGCCAACTTTAAACGCAATTATCTCAAAAACTACAACGATTCAGAACATGCTGTAGAAACTAAAAATGCTCCATTTTTCATGAACTTTCCGAACATATAACTTTTTCATGGTGTTTTTCCGTTTCGAAAAGGGTTGAATGTTTCTGAATATTGACACGAAAACCATGAATTTTACATTTTTTAAAATACGCTTAATTATTGGGTGTATTTAAAAAAGGAATACAGCATTATTTATAGCTCGACGAGACGAACAAAACGACACCAAATTGATCCAATTTGATAATTGTTTTGGGTTATTGAGACGAAAACCCTGAATCAGAGTTTTCGTTTCAATAACCAAAACAATTATCAAATTGGATCAATTTGGTGTCGTTTTGTTCGTCTCGTCGAGCTAAAAAGAATGCTGTATTCCTTTTTTAAATACACCCAATAATTAAGCGTATTTAAAAAATGTAAAATTCATGGTTTTCGTGTCAATACTCCAACTAATTCAAACAAGATCGAGACCAGGAATTGAAAACCTTGTAGATTTTTTTCTCTGAAATAATTAATCTACCTTCAAATTCAATCTTTCCAGAGCCATCTTCATCGATTTCATCGACAGCCTCCTCGAGCTGTGCATCGCTAAGATCATCGGCGATTTCTTTCAAGAGTGCTTTCAAAGTTGGGCGAGCGATGTAACCGTTACCCTAAGAGGAAATTTTATCATCATTCGCCCCAATGTTTTTTAAAGGACCAGTCCAGTGGGAAAAAGTTTCCATTTTTGTTGATATTCGGAAACTTCATGAAAAATGGAGCATTTTTTCCTTTTTATGGCATCTTCTGAATCGTTGTAGTTGTCGAGATAATTGCGTTTGAAATTGCATGTTTTCGTTGTAATACACAAACTTTTTTGAATTTTTTTTTGCGGAAAAATCGATTTTTTACACTTTCATCAATTGAACATTGTAGCAGCTTTTTATAGCTAATTGAGACGAACAAAATGACACGAAAATTATCCAATTTGAACATTGTTTTGGGTTATTGAAACGAAAACA
The DNA here is from genome assembly GCA_900406225.1 of Acrobeloides nanus. NCBI lineage: Eukaryota > Metazoa > Nematoda > Chromadorea > Rhabditida > Cephalobidae > Acrobeloides > Acrobeloides nanus. Next base: position 16,009 of record OZJO01013218.1, on the reverse strand, counting down.
TAAATCAGAATTTTCGTTTCAATAACCCAAAACAAATTTTTGTGTCCTTTTGTTCGTCTCATTTAGCTATAAAAAACTGCTACAATGTTCATTTTATGAAAATTTAAAAATCGATTACAATTTCAAACAAGTTTATGTATTACAACGAAAACATGAACAATTTCAAACGCAATTATCTCGAAACTACAACGAATCAGAACATGTCGTAAAAACAAAAAATGCTCCATTTTTCATGAACTTTCCGAATATCAACAAAAAGTGACAATTTTCCCACTGAACTAGTCCTTTTAAGCTTACCTCTTTGTCGAAAAGACGGAAAGCTTCCCTGAGCTCTTTCTCAAGAGTCTCTTTGTCGACGGTGTTGGCTACGGTGTAGACAAGGGCACAGAATTCGTCGAACTCTAGCTTTCCCGAACCATCAGCATCGAATTTGCGGATGAGTTTACGGAGCTGCTTTTCATCGAAGTCTTGTTCCATAGCATGCATGATTTGACCGATTTGGGTGGCCATGATGTAGCCTTGTTTGCCACGGTCGAACATGTCGAAGAATTTTTGGTATTCTAGAAAAAATCTTTCTCACCACAAAAAGAAGAAGAATAATAATTTATGTTATACCTTCAATTTGGGAGCCATCAATTTCGGCAAGGATTTCTTCAATGTTTTCTGNCATGATTTGACCGATTTGGGTGGCCATGATGTAGCCTTGTTTGCCACGGTCGAACATGTCGAAGAATTTTTGGTATTCTAGAAAAATTCTTTCTCACCACAAAAAGAAGAATAATAATTTATGTTATACCTTCAATTTGGGAGCCATCAATTTCGGCAAGGATTTCTTCAATGTTTTCTGCCTAAAAATAGAATAAATAAATGATGGTAGGAAAATTTTTTTTGTAAATTCTATTTGGGTTACACATCGCTATAAGCTAAGAAAAGACTAATCAATTGCCAAAAAGTGTTCGAAAATTTGTCTAAAAACGTAGGTATAGTTTGTTTCATGCGATATAAAATTTGACGAAAAATTTGAGGGGGAGTGGGGTAACAAAATTCCATCGCGGGTTAGATTCAGTGCAGGAATTTTGGGGGGGGGGTAATATTTTGTTTCGACCCCCAAAATCATAAAGGGGTCCTCTCCCTTATGTTCTTTACTCGCTGATAAAAGCAAAAAATTTTTTCGTTGAATTTCACATTCACTTCTTGAGCAAAAATTTCGATTTTTAAGCAAAAACTCGATTTTTGAGAATAAAAAATTGAGTTTTTGAGCAAAAACAGCGCCGCAGGCGAAATTTTTTTGTTGAAATTTCTTGTTTTTATGCTAAAAATGCTCAGGAAATTACGATTTTTGTTGAAAAAATGGAATTTTTTAGGCATTTTTGTGTGGGAAAAAAACCTAATGGGGGACCATTTGGATTTTTGATTTTTTTGTGAAAAATTTTGGAAAAAATCATATGGGGGACCCTTATGATTTTTTTCGACTTTTGAAAATTTTAGGAGGGTAATTACCCCTTTACCCCCCCCCCTAAATGCACCAAATTGATACAATTTGATCATTGTTTTGGGTTATTGAAACGAAAACTCTGATTCAGGGTTTTCGCTTCAATATGGCCCCACAAACTAACTAAACTTTGTTGCATATTTTGAAAAGTGTCTAATTTTGACTACTACACTGGGGGGGGGGGGATTTTCTATGCGAATAATTCAAAAATTCATTTTCTGCTTTTATTAAAAATGATCATGTTAATGACGCGAAATGTGACCCTGATCTATCTTTATTGCAAAAATTTCAATAAAAAACATACCATAATGAGGATATGAAAAGCACTAGCGTAGGTTCGAGGAAGAAGTTGACTGAAATAAAACGCCTCAAGGATCACTAGCTTATGCTGTGTGCTAATCCTGATCGCCCGAGGCTACACTTGTTGTGTAAAGCCAAACGCCCACTATTTAGCAAGAATACTATCGACCCATTCGCTATTTCACAAAATCCGTCTGTTCCAATGCCCGATCGACTGATCCAGCCGGGACTGGGGGAACATTTTTTCGCTTTGTTGTCGTTCTGTCTTTTCTTCAAAAGAGACTCTCTAACGTTTCCACCGGCATTTCGCACATGAAAAAAAAAGTGATCGAGGGACCAGTGTAAGAAATTAAAGCTCACGAAAGCATACAAGGTCAATCAACTGACATAGGAAATATACAAGAGAATTTTAAAAAATGGAAAATTTTTTTTCACCAGCCATGACAATATAAAAAACTTTGGAGCTACTACATTATGGGGGGGGGGCACCCACGTGAAAATTTTGTTCTAGAATTTTCTAGAAATGACACCTCTAGGGGTAAAACATGTGGGAAATCCGAAATTGACAATTTCGAAGCGAAAAAATGCTTCCCTGATTCAGGGAAGACCTATGTATTGAAGCGAAAAGTCGTAAAAATGCGATTTTTGCGACTTTTTGCTTCAATACATAGGTCTTTTTTGAATCAGGGAAGCGTTTTTTCGCTTCGAAATGGTCAAATTCGGATTCCCCGCATTTTTTTACCCCTAGAGGTGTCATTTTTAGAAAATCTCAGAAAAAAATTTTCGAAAAATTTTTTGGCCCCTTGTTGTGTAGTAGCTCCAAAACTTTGTACAAAATTACGTGTGGGGGGGGGGAATATCTCCGAGTCCCACAAAATTTCGACGTGGTGTGATCGAACCAGAGTCCTTCAACATTACTTAAAGGACCAGTCCAATGGGAAAAAAGTTGCCAATTTTGTTGATATTTTGAAAATTCATGAAAAATGGAGCATGTTTCGTGTTTACAACAACCTCTAAATCATTGTACTTTTCGAGAAAACTGTGTTTGAAATTTGAATTTGGGTTCATGTTTTCGTTGTAATACACAAACTTGTTTGAATTTTTTGCACTAAAATCGTCAAATTTCAATGTGAAATATTCTTTTTTGATCTTTGGTTGGCCCTCATTAATTTTCATTCAAGATTTTCTTCAACACAGAAATTTTTCCACAACAAGTGATGCTCTCTACAAAGTTGTTCCTGAGATCAAAAAACGCTTCCCTGATTCAGGGAAGGCCCGTGTATTGAAGCGAAAAGTTGAAAAAAAGCGATTTTTGCCTAAAAACGACCGGGTAAAAATGTGTAGGGAAAGAAAAAGGGTTGTTTTTAAACAAAAATATGTTACTTCCTCGAATTTTCGTGTCGATATACAGCTTTTCTTGGTTTTCATAAATTTTCGCAAAAATTTTTAAAACTAATTATCTTTGATGAGTTGCCCTCAAAAATCCTATTAAGTATGAATAGTCGGTTGGCCATCCTAATCGAAAGGCTAGTATTAAAAACTGTTGAGTCCAGTCTTTCGGTCATTTTCTCATCCATTGGCCCCCAAATGAGTGAACACAGCCTGCATTCGAATTGTCCATCTTCAGAGGCCAAAGGAGACCGACCGCGGCGCGTCTTCTTCTTTTCCATCCTACTTGGCGGCTTCCTTCTTTTTCGCTCCCTAAACAGCCATTTTGGCTTTTTGCGGTGGTGGATCGTTTCTTCATTTTCGTTATCGACTCGTCCGGCCAAAAAAACATTGGCTATCAGTGTGCCACCAATTTTTTCGTATGGCTTTTTCTTAGGCTTAGTTTTTGTTACGCTTTTTATATTTAAAAATTGTTATGCTTTGCTGACTGAATTGATCTCTTTCTAACACATTTCTTCATAAATCACATGTGATGCTTGAAAACGTCTTTATTCATTCGAAAACGAATATTTAGAGCTACATGAACAATTGCACGCTCAAATTTTTGTTAATAAAGCTAATATATTAATAATAAGTATGGTTGTTTGAAAGTGTGTTGGGTGGTTTCATAAGTACACAGGGTGGTCCCAAACAGTGATGTAAACTTGTTTTACACGATACCTTCTTTTCGTGTATGAACGTGTAGTTTCTTAAGGGGGTGTTTTTAAAAATTTCTTTTAATATAGCTTATTGTATAAGTTAAAACAAACAAGTTTCATTTTTACTACACGTACACGTTCATGTACGTGTAGTATACCTACACGTTCATTTTTGTATGAACGTTTACGTGTATTACGTTCGTGTGCGTATAGTGTAGTACACGTAAACGTTCATACAAAAATGAACGTGTACTACACGCACACGTTTATTCATCTACGTGTAGTATACGTTCATTTTTGCATGAACGTGTAATACACGTACACGTTAAAAATGAACGTGTACTACACGCACATGAACGTGTAATACACAAAACGTTCATACAAAAATGAACGTGTACTACACGCACACGTTTATTCATATACGTGTAGTACACGTTCATTTTTAACGTGTGTGTGTAGTACACGTTCATTTTTAACGTGTACGTGTAGTACACGTAAACGTTCATACAAAAATGAACGTGTACTACACGCACACGTTTATTCATATACGTGTAGTACACGTACACGTTCATGTAAAAGTGAACGTGTACTACACGTACATGAATGAAAGTGTGCGTGTAGTACACGTTCATTTTTGTATGAACGTGTACTACACGAAAACCGTACACGTTCATATCACTGGTCCCAATGTTCGTGATCACTGGTTTGAGAGGGAAAAAATTGTATTCCCTGAATCAGGGGAAAACAACCATGCTTGTCACAATAATATACTCGTAAATAAGTGAAAGAAAAAAAATCCCAATAACCGGTATAAAATATATTGATCCAGCCGAGAGAAAAAAAAGACTATATATAAAAAGTAATCATGTTACAAAATAACGTTTTAAATACACCTGGAATGTTTGAAGTAGACTCAAAAATTAAACCTTTTTTCGAATTCAAAATATTGTGAATTTTTGAAGCAACTTTTTGCAACTATTGGTTTTACAGGGTGAGCAAAAAAAACCGTATTTTTGCGTTTTTTGGTGAAAATTTTCAAAAATCACCTATATGGGGGTATTTTCATGCGAGAACGCGTGCAATAGATTTCTCGCATGAAAATACCCCTTATAGATGATTTTTGAAAAAAAATTTGAAAATTTTTCACCAAAAAAATGCAAAATTATGATTTTTTGGCTCATCCTGTCAATTTTTTACCAAGCTTCATCTAAATTTGACAAAAAACAATAATAAATAATTGTTCCAAAAATTTTTTTCTAAATTAGGTCACAAACAAATTATGCTCTTTATCCATATTCGGCAAAGGGATTTGCTGTAAGCAGGCCGGTTGAAATCGGCATGGCTGTTGAGTAAACCAAGTGCTTACTTGCAACATTTCATTCCCGGGCCAGCCTTGCGGAAATGCACTGGAGGATAAGTTTTCCTGTTTGGTTTCTGGGGTTTTCTCTTGTTTTGTCGCTTTCAGGGTAAGACCATAGCGTTTCTTGAAGTTGTGAAGCCAGTGATCAGAGAACTGGAATCTCGAGCTGATCTTAAAGCTAGGGTCGAGTAGTTTGGCAATTTCTTTGGCGTTTTGCTGAAGCCACTTGTTTGAAACTCTGCCATTTTGAGCGATTCGCGCTAAAACGCGTTCATGCAAGAGGCGCTCAACTTCGGGGAATTGGACTTTTCTGCCTAAATTTGATCTTTTTAATACACCCAAAGCGGAACGTAATGGCTAGAGTTAGGAAACTGAAACCGAAAAAAGTCAAAACCGAAACCGACACTTTTGAAAACCCGAAAAAAGTCGAAACCGATCGACCAACAACCTAAAAAAGTTGAAAAAAAACCGAAATCGCATGTTTTGAAAAGCCAAAACCGTTCGAGAAAAACCGATAACTTTTTACCGTTAGATTTTCAAGTAGTGGTCCAAAAGCAAAAAATGCTCAGAATTTTCTGCCCTTTCTCATGGAGATCAACTCCCCCGAAAGTAGGATTGGTCCTTTAATAAAGGTTTGGAGCAAGTTTCCCTGATTCCCGCCACTTAACGTTGACTAAACTCGGCAAAAAAATTTTTATTTTCTTCCGGAGGTTACCCATTTAGGGGTAATTTTAAGTGAAAAATCGATTGCGCGCACTCCCGCAACCTGAAAACCGCTGAAAAATGATGCAAATTCGCCAAAAACGACCACGCAGGGATGCATGGGGATGCAATTCGATTTTCTTTCAAGTCAATACCTCGTCTATTGGGCTCGGATCCTTTTTCTTTTTGTGGTTGTGTTCGTTTACAAAGCCATGGGAATCGTTTATAGAAAGCCTGAATTGGGAGTTCACCGGGTTGGTTCAAAATTTCTTGGACCAATTGCCTGGAGTTTGGCCGGGTTTTATGCGCTTCTTCAAGCATGCTTTCAATTCCATTTTCACTGTCGTGTTCACTCTCTGTCTCATCCAATTCGTTTGTCATAATAAGTGTTTCGTTGTGTTTTTCATGTTCCGCTACTTTTTCTATAAAACATTTTTTGTAAATTTCCTGGACAATTTTTACAGTGTTCAAAAATTATGACAACTTTTTTATGACTCTTTGACGAAAAATCGTACAAGAGGGCTAGGTGATCGAAAAGGTCACTCCTGGGCTTTTTTGTTGAAAAATTGAATTTTTGTTCAAAATCGATTTTTTTGTGAAAAATCGAACTTTTGCTCAAAAATCTATTTTTTGTGAAAAATCGAATTGTTGCTCAAAAAACGAATTTTTGTTGAAAATTTGAATTTTTGCTCAAGAATCAATTTTTTGTTATAAGATTTTTTTGTTGCAACTTTAAAAAAACTTTTCAACTTAAAAAGAGTATTTGAAAAAGTGTTCTTATTTTTTTAAGAATCCAATACATACCCATCGATGAGTCTTCGTAATCATGGTGACTACTAGCCGAACAACTACTATCTCCACCACTCGTAGTATCATTGTCTTTGCTCAAATTAATCTTATATCGCTTCTTGAAATTGCTCAGCCATCGCTCACTGAATTGGCACATTCCGTCCAGTTCCTGGCGTGAGCACTGCTGTTTGGCAAGCATCCGGGCCATGTCGCGAATCCATCGGTTCCCAACCTTATTCCCTTTATCTACTTCGTGGGAGAATAATTCATATAGCTGCTTCTCGATATCCGGAAATTGGGGTCTTCTTCCTGAACGGCCAGATTTTAGGGAGCCTGGTCGGGATAAGCGGATTTTGTCGGCTTTTTGCAACCACCCATTTAGCATGGACTTCGTTATTTGAAATCTAAATGCGGTGGGTTTTCATTTACTTTTGTAGAGATTTTCTTTTTTATATATTCAGAAAATTCATGAAAAATGGAGCATTTTTTGTTTTTACGGCATCTTCTGAATCGTTGTAGTTTTTGAGAGAATTGCGTGTGAAGTTGGTGATTTTTGAAATTTTGTGTATTACAACGAAAACATGAACGCAGTGAAAATTCTTCCCAGAATCAATAAAAGTTGTGTATTGACGTGAAAATTAAAAATTTTTTTCGTTTTTCATCGACTTACGAAAACTGCAAAAAAATTTTTAATTTTCGTGCCAATACACAACTTTTATTGATTCAGGCACGAATTTTGTTTTTCAGCCTAATGTTTTGAATTGTTATCGTCGCCAAGAGAATGGAGTTCATGTTTTCGTTGTAATACACAGATTTTTTTGAAATCTGTGTATTACAACGAAAACATGTGAACGCAGTGAAAATTCGTACCTGAATCAATAAAAGTTGTTTATTGACAAGAAAATTTAAAAAATTTTCGTTTTTCATCGACTTACGAAAACTGCCAAAAAAATCAAATACACAACTTTTATTGATTCAGGAACGAATTTTCACTGTGTTTACATGTTTTCGTTGTAATACACAAATTTCAAAAATAGCCAAACGATTATCTTGGCTCAGGGGTTGCCATAAAAACAAAAATGCTCCAGTTTTTCATGAATTACAAAAATTCGATTTTTGCCCAAATTTCAATTTTGCGAATTTTTGGCAAAAATTCTATTTTTTGCCAAAAATTCTTTCCGAATATACAATTTTTTCATAATGTTTTTTCCGAGCACACTGGCCCTTGAAACATGAAAAATTTCAAAACGCAACTTACTCCTTACAAGTTCGATACTTATTTTGACCATTTGCATAGAAATATTCAATCACCATAAGCTTGAATTCTCGTGGATAGGACATGCGATTTGTAGCACTTTGGTTGGAAGAGTTCTCATCACTCTGCCTCGGGTGCATTTCATCCAAGACTGAATTGTTGCCAGAGATTCTACGCAGTCGTTGCAAGTCAACTTTTGGGTGGAAACAAGTCGGTAGGATCTCGGCGGTGGCATCCTGCGTAACTGATTTGGTATGTTGGATGACAGAAGCTTGACGAATCGAGGAATTGGCCAACAGCTTCGAAGATAGATCCAAGGGATTTTCTTGACTCAACGCGGCGCTTTCCAGGATTGGCGTTAGAGCGCCGAATATAGGTGAAATGAAGTGGGCGGCATGCGAGTGATTCATCAACTCGGGAATAACCGGACGCTGAAAGGCACTTAGATAAAGGACGCCCGGGGTGATGGATGTGGAGCCCATGTCCGAATATGAAGATCGGTTCAGCTATTGGGGAAACATTCCCCCGTACGCCACTGAAAGTGAGAATCCTGCTGGCGGAAGAAGACAGTGGAAGGCGGTAACACTGATGAACGAGAACGATCTGATGAAGAAGAACGTCGTCGTCGTTTTCAACACATAACCATAGTCCGGGAGCACATAAACAAAGGTCGATACCTTGGCCTCATTTTCCGTCTCGATGGCCTTCTCCTTGCTCGTTCTCGTTCACCGTAAAAAGGGAACGAAACAAGAAGGCTGGCTCTAGAGAAAAGAATGGCTTCATAGTCCATCGGCATTCCTTGTTGCCAGCCATCTTTGCGCACCTTTATCGTGAATAAAATGTGAAGGTCAACGTCGGCGAAAGTTGCCCCGAAATTCGTACCTGACGGACTCTCGCTATTCCAATTAGATGTTCTCAGCGCAAAAACGAGAAGACCCAATCGCTACGACTACATAGATGGTCTCTTATTTCGTTGATTATTCAAGGCACGTTCACTTTCGCCGATTCCAGCCCATTTTCGTCATGTAGAAGAATAAAAAAATATTCAATCGGTTCAAGTACGAAATAACCTTGCATAGAAGAAAATATTATAACACATTAGTTAAATCTTACACTGAAAAATATTATATCATTATAGTCTGTTTCAGCGCGAGAGAAAATATGAACTCGAAAAATGGATGGTACCTTAAAAAGTTATAAGCTTTTGANCTTACACTGAAAAATATTATATCATTATAGTCTGTTTCAGCGCGAGAGAAAATATGAACTCGAAAAATGGATGGTACCTTAAAAAGTTATAAGCTTTTGAAGTTTCAAAAAAGTCAAAAATTCAAAGGCGTTTTAAAAATTGAAAAATAGAGATTTTTCAAAAAACTTTCTGCTAAAAGATAGATTAGAATCCGTAGAATATTATTCTAAAACATTAAACGCGCTATGTGTGTCTGTTTATCTGTTTGTGCTATCTCAGTTATGTTAAGTCCAATTCCGTCAAGGCCTATACCAATCGATAGGGCTCGGTGAGAGAAAAAAAAGGACACAAAAATCATGGGGATAACCTTCAAGGAAAATTTTTTAGCCCCATATCATGTTTTATGTAAATCTTATTCTTGAAATTTAATTATGTCGATAAGAAGCCCTCATGGCCGAGTGGCGAAGACTGTCGGCTCGTAGAAATTGTTCTCAAGTTCGATTCTCAGCAGGATCCAAAAGATTTTGCCCTTCACAAAGAAAATTTAAAATTAAAAAATGGGTTAAAATCATAGTCGATTCTTAGGTTTTTCTAGGCGCGGAATCGATTGCGCGCATTCCCGAAGCGTGAAAACGCTTCCTTGACCCTGAATCAGGGAAAGTGATGGGTATATTGAAGCGAAAATTAAACATTTTCGAATTTTTATGAGAAAACCTCCCTGAATCAGGGTCAAGGAAGCGTTTTCACGCTTCGGGAATGCGCGCAATCGATTCCTCACCTAGACAAACCTAAGAATCGACGGTTTTCTCATAAAAATCTGAAAAATGTTTGATTTTCGCTTCAATATACCCACCTCATTCCCTGAATCAGGATCAAGAAAGCATTTTCACGTTCCGGGAATGCGCGCAATCGATTTTTCGCATGATTTTACCCCTATATAGGCTGTTTTGGCAAAAAAAATTTTTTCGGAGAATGACTCCCAAATGGGTCCCCCTTTAAAATTTTTTAAAAACTATATGCAAAAAGTTAAGGACGAGGCTGGGATTCGAACCCAGACCATCAGAGTCAAAGGCAAAAGCGCTAACGAATGCGCCACTCGTGCTTCGAATCATCGTTTCTTTTAAGCACTTCTTATGTTCTGAAGTCTACTTTAAACCTCGTATGGGAAAGAAATTTTTACACAGCGTGTCTTCTTATAATAATGTTATCATCGATTTGTGTCGAAATATCGAAAATCCCTGGCTAACACTTCACGACTATTCCTTGTTAGAAAAAATTTTCAAAAACGAAAAAGGCTTCTCCGTTATAAATCGCGATAATTCTTTTGTAAGCATGTTATTAGTGCAACTCAAGGAAGCTATTTATCAAGTTTTTTGGGAGTGTCTCACTTTTTTTGCATACTTTGGTCTGCGTCATTGGTTCTTTGTTCTTTCAACGTTCTTTATTTTTATTCAACAAACTTCAATTGTTTTTATATTGTTTATAGCAACAAAAAAATTCGCATTTTTATCAAACCAATCTCTAAAACTAGATCGGATCTTCGACAAAAAATGTTCTTTTGACCTTGACGTCTTATTTGAACGCGTGTAAAATTAAGGCGATTGCTTGAGAAACTTGAACGCTTTAAAAAAAATTTTTACACCACTATTTCCTTATCAATGTGGGGGGAAAGTATGGCCAAAAGTGGCGGCAAATGTAAAACATGGGAGTAGAGTGTAAATTTTTACGTTTTTTTGTATTTTATCGTTTTTATTAAATGGGGGTAACAATCGGAGCCCGTTCTCCAAAAAAATTTTTTTCGAAAATTTTTGTAAAAAATACATTCCTATGGGTAATTTTATGCGAGAAATCGATTCCGCGCATTCCCGAAGCATGAAAACGCTTGCTTGACCCTGATTCAGGGAATGGGGTGGGTGTATTGAAGCGAAAATCAAACATTTTCAGATTTTTATGAGAAAACCGTCGATTCTTAGGTTTTTCTAGGCGGGAAATCGATTGCGCGCACTTCCGAACCGTGAAAACGCTTCCTTAACCATGTTTCAAGGACTGTAAATGCTTCCTTTAGCGATTTTATTCAAAATTTTAGATTTTTTCGTATCGTTTATCTTGGGTTTTTGTTTTTTCCGATCCCTTCCCTGAATCAGGGTCAGGGAAGCGCTTTCATGGTTCGGGAGTGCGCGCAATTGATTTCCCGCCTAGAAAAACCTAAGAATCGACGGTTTTCTCATAAAAATCCGAAAATGTTTGATTTTCGCTTTAATACACCGATTCTTCCCTGAACCAGGGTCAAGGAAGCGTTTTCACTGCTCGGGAGTGCGCACAATCGATTTCCCGCATAGAATTGCCCCTGGGAATGTATTTTTTACAAAAGTGTTCAAAAAAATTTTTTTCGGAGAACGGGCTCCGATTTTTATCCCCCCTTTAAGAATTTTGTCATCATTTTTTTCACTCTTTCCCCCTCCGTGCTTATTTTCAATATAAATTGTTCAAAGAGTTTTTTCCACTAAACTTTCAAATTTAGACAACGAATGACAAAAGTGTACTGTTCTAGCGAGCCGACCTGTTCAAACAATTCGTTTGAAGAAAAACTAGCTGGCATAATTTCGGAATTCTCGTTTGTGGAGCTCCGTGCAAGGCAAATTCAGGATGCCGATTTGGAACGGCTGAACAATTTACACGAACGAATTTCAACGTTGTGTTTGAACGATTTTGATGAGCACAGGTACACCTTTTTCTTTCTTCATCAATTCATTCAGAAATTATTGCAGAAGAATTCGCCATTTGAAACTTTTACCAGCTTCAAATTGCATCCGAGAAAAAATCTTGCTTTTAAAGAAGCATCAGACCGAGCCAGCTGAAGAAACTTTTTATGCCTCGTACACATCAGCCATCAATGAAGCACTTACAAGGATCGTTGAAGATTCATTTGAGGACGAGTTCCGTAAAATTGAAATTAATCTAGGTATGGATTTTGGATTTTGAGGCGCTCAATCAATTCCTCACATAGAAAAACTAGGGTTTATTTGGCGAAAATTAAAAGACTTGAAAAAATCGCTCAAAAATCCCAGAATTTCCCATTTTTGGAACACCCAAGGATTTTTGATCATTTGATGCATCGTTTTTTGGGGTAATTTTATACAAAGAATTGATTGGGAGGGGGACTGGACCCAAAATACAAAGTGAATTCGTGTTTTTAAGCCTTATTCTTACCAAAAATACGAATTGGGACTCTATTTTCCCTTTAAAATTTTTTCAATACGACGAATTAGGGAGGGGAAATAGTCTCCCCTTGTATATCTGTAAACATAGATTTTATAGGCTTGGTGGATGCTATTGCAGAGTTGTTTATCATAGAAGTCGATGTATTCGGCTATGAAACACCCATGCACCCAAATGCTCGCCCGATTCGAAAAGCTATTGGAAATGCACTCACGAATCTCACATACGGCAATATGCGATGCAAGAGACATCTATGCGAATACCCCAAGTTTTTAGAGACTGCTGTAAATATTATATATCATGTGCCTAATTTAGCTCAGGTTGAGTCCTTTTTTGAAGACATATTAAAAATGGTTGTTGTTTTTTAGGTTTACTCCGCCTTGATCCGAAATCTGTCGTGGTTAGCCGATTCGGCTATGGGAGAAATCCTAGCATCGGGTGTGCCAGCTTTGACTAAAGCTGCCATCCGCTCCAGCCAACAATCCGACGAAAAGTGCCTTCTCGCGTCGCTTTCAGCACTCTGGAATCTTGCATCTCATTCGCAGGAAAACAAACGTGTCATGTGTGAAACGCCCGAATTTCTTCGCTTGCTCATCTCCCTATTATCTTCGGATTTAAGGCATATAAGTTTAATTGAAAGTGCTTCTGGAATCATCAAATATATTAGTGGTAATTTTTGAAAATTCATGGTTATCCGGGGTTGTCGAGATCTCGAAAATCAAAACTCTCGAAGATTTTGATCTTGAAATTGGGTATTTATATGGTGTTTTGAACCCCTCAAAATGATCCAAAAAAGTTCGACCCAAATTTTTTTTGATTATTGCTCATCAAGACGAGTCGGTTTTGGAAAAATTTCGAACATTACCTTATTCTGCAATTTTTCCAAAAACATAAGAAGGGACCAAGGTAAATTTTTGATCTCGAAAATCTTGATCTCGATTTTTTGAGTCTCGATCTCAACAACCCTACTAATTGTTCTTCGTTTCAGCCTACATTGTCCAAAAATCGGAGCTGATAAAGAAAGTTCACGAAATGAAGATTATCCGAAGCCTCTTAAAGCTGTTGCAGTCCTCATCATTCACAGTGCTTGCCAATTCATTGGGTGCTTTGAACCAGTTTGCAAATTGGGATTCGATCACACAAAAGAAGCTTCTTCAAGATCCACCCGCTATGGCATTCTTGAATGGGCTAAGGAATTCAACCAGAGAGGACATTCGCACGGTTTTTATTTCTTTAAAAGAAATGTTCAAATGAGAAGTTTTTTAGAGTGCTAAATCGGTGCTAAATCACTTGCACAGTGTAAATTATACTCCTCAGTATGCTTTTACTTTGCCTCCTGGTAGTCGTTTTCAAAATCCTGATAATATGAATGAAGCTTCAATTTTGACTTATGATACATCTAGTATGATTTTTTTCTAGTCAGTTTCATGGATAATGCTCAAAGAATTCGAGCAATATAATTAAAGAACCAGTCCGAGCGAAAAAAAGTTGCCAATTTTTGTTGATATTCGGAAAGTTAAAATAGAGCATTTTTGTTTTTAAGGCATGTTCTGAATCGTTGTAGTTTTTGAGATAATTGCTTTTGAAATTTTGAATTTGTGTACATGTTTTCGTTGTGATACACAAATTTTTTGCGGAAAAATCGATTTTTGCATCGTTTTTTTGTATTTTTATTCGTATTTTTTGTTAAATCCTGATGAAATGTAAGATAAATAACGATTGCTTTTTGTAGGCCTGTATCGCCGAAATCGAAACGAGCGCTTGCTAACCCAACGACAGCCTTTCTATCCAAATATGCATTTTCCACAATTGAATGATTTGAAGTCACCAACATTTTCAACCCAATCCACTTCCCTGGCTACAACCACGGACACGACCTTCAAGCCATCATCGTCCATGCCCCAGTCAAATATGATAATCCATGAAGTGAAATCTCAACAAATTTACCATACAACCGCCTCTTACTCCATTAATGCGATTCCGAATGAGTTTAGCCATCCGGCCACTGATGGCTCCACAGCAGCTGTGAAATTCCGATCCTCTTCGCTGCCTCGCTATAATATATTGTCACCAGCAAAATCCATACTAATGTAAGAAATTAAACATAGTTTTAGTGTTAATAAGTGTTTAGAGAACAATCGGAGCAACCAATGAAGCGCAACGATGAAAACCATTTTGGGCATAAAGTGGGCGAATCGAATGAAGCCGGCTTTGAGTCGGAGTTTATTGTTGAGCCATTGATTGAAGCCGGAAATGAAGTCTCGGATAGTATGCTCTGTACAAGGAGCGCCAGTGTTCAATCGTTGACTTCGGTTGAAATGCATGTAAGCATAAGAAATGGAAAAAATCACAACTTATATCCATCATATCCACCCGGAAAAAACTCATATGTAAAAATTATATATTCGTAAAATTCATGAAAAATGGAGCATTTTTTGTTTTTACGGCAACCTCTGAATCGTTGTAGTTTCGAGATAATTGCGTTTGAAATTGTTCATGTTTTCGTTGTAATACACAAACTTTTTTGAATTTTTTGCTGAAAAATCGAAATAAATTGCCTTGGTCTTCCCTTACATAGTATATTTTTTCTAAAAATTTATAAAAACATAAAGGAGGATGACCATGATGACCCAAAAATTACTTTCCCAAAAAAAATTCCTGGCTACTTGGGGATCCTCTACATCTTTAAATTAAAGAACAGTACTTTATTCAAAAAGTTTGTGTATTACAACGAAAACATGAACAATTTCAAACACAATTATCTCAAAAACTACAACGACATGCCGTAAAAACAAAAAATGCTCCATTTTTCATGAATTTTCCGAATATATAATTTTACATAGAGTTTTTTCCGAGTGGACTGGTCCCCTTTAGAATGCAAGTGGTTGGGAAAGTCGGGTGTCTACCGTGGAAAATAGCAACAACATTTCTCCAGGAAGCTGTTCGGATTTGCCAGCATCCCCATCCGAATGTATGGGATTTGCGAGATCCGCCGAAGTATCTCGCTCAAAGCTAGAATCACCCAATCTTTCAGTGGAAGAACCAAAAGACGATGAGGCTTTTTATGCAACATACGAATCCAATATCAATGAGTAATACACATATCAGTTTGTGTTATTTACGTTGCATTATATTTAGAATTGATGAGGCCCTACTTTCGAATGTGATAGCTTCAGTGCTGCCGAAGCCATCGTCACCCAGGAATACGGATAGCTCAAGCTCAACGTTAAAGCGAGATAAACGAGATTTAAGCGCTAGTAATACAAACAAGTCATCCAATTATGGTAAGATAATTGCGTTGGAAATTGTTCATGTTTTCGTTGTAATACACAAACTTTGAATTTTTTGCGGAAAAATCGATTTTTTCAACTTTCATCAAATGAACATTGTAGCAATTTTTATATCAGGGGGGAGGGGCAAAAGTTCGGGGATAAACGACCAAAAGTTCGGGGACAGACTGAAAAAAGTTCGGGGACACCCGACAAAAGTTCAGGGACACTACCCCTGTCAGATTTTCGTTTTTCGGTGTTTTTAATACAAAAAACGCAAAATCCGACAGGGATAGTGTCCCCGAACTTTTGGTCGTTTGTCCTCGAACTTTTGCCCCCCCCCCTGA
>OZJO01013215.1:0-14889 GCA_900406225.1 Acrobeloides nanus | reverse complement strand
TTGGAAAATGAAAAATTTTGATGAAAAATCATAATGGGGGACCATTAGGATTTTTAAAAGGAACCAACCCGGCCGCTCCGATGCCGGGTTGGTCCTATTTTCGGCCTTTTTGCCGGATTGGTTAGGGGGGGGAGACTCCCCCCTTTGAGAATGTGTGTAATGCATACAAGTCGTTTTATTGACAGCCTTTGCGGCTGATAACCATTCGGTTCTCTTACACCCGGGCGACTGACGCACAATCCGATTTGAGTGATTTATCGCAGGCTCTCCTCCCAAAACTGGTTTGGAAGAGCAGTATTCATTTCAGGATACTATAATTTTTTCTCGGATTTTTTCGAAACTACGCTAGAAATGTTCTCCATATTGAAATACATCAACTAGATAAAGCCCATTTCAACCCATAATCCTAACGGATTTCTTAAAAGTTAGTAAGCAGCGATCCCGTCCGATCTGGCAAGTTAAGCAACTTGGGCCCGCGGGTTCGATCCCCGGAGAGTAAAATGTTGAGAAATTAAATTTTTTAGACCCCCTAAATTCGACCTCGAAACATCAAACGNGACCCCCTAAATTCGACCTCGTAGAATTTTTGCCTATTTTTATTTTTCTCGAAAAATTTTTCCTTTGCCTGGAAATTGGCATAAAAAAATTCATAGAATGAGATTACAAATTATGGTAGAATTATCATAATTTAAGATTGCATTTTTTAAATGATTTTTAAAGTCAATTTCCAGGCAAAGGAAAAATTTTTCAAGGAAAATAAAAATAGGTAAAAATTCTACGAGGTCGAATTTAGGGTTCTGCTAAAAAATTTTTAATTTCTCAACATTTTACCCTCCGGGGATCGAACCCGCGGGCCCAAGTTGCTTAACTTGCCAGATCGGACGGGATCGCTCCTTACTAACTTTTAAGAAATCATTTAGGATTATGGGTTGAAATGGGCTTTAGTAATTTTGGCCTAAAAAATTATCTTGAGTATTTTAGACAGGTCAGAAAATTCGAAAAATGTCCGTAAAATCGGGTTTTTGAGCTTCGGACATGGTTTTGAATTTTTTAGAACGCGAGTTTTGACTCGAAATGACTTTAAAAACTGTCATATGCGTTAATCTCACTATATAAATTCAAATTGGAGCCCGCTTGAACCGTTTAACACTACGCCCATCGGTACTAGAGCTTTTGGCAATGCCAGTGTTTTAAACCGACGAGCTTTTGGCAACGACCAAATCGTTGCCAAAAGCTCGTTTTTAAACAAAGTGGCGTTGCCAAACGCTCTAGTACCCGCCCATCTAGGTTCGAATTTTCGAGAAATCGTCTCTTAAACAGTATTAGATTATTAAAGAGTATTCGACTTTAAAAAATATTATTGTATTTAGGTATTTCTTTTTCTATTATTTGATCTTCTTTATGGCTTCTATCACTGCAAATTTAATAAATCTGATTAATACGGCTATGACAAGAGCTAATAACTCTGAAACTCTTAATTCTAACCTATATGAACAACATAATTTTAACTCTTCATTGTATAATTTTAATAATTCTATTCCTAAGGCTCCCCTTCCATCAGTTAATGCTAACATAAGATTTATTGTGACTAGCCTTCAATTTTTATTGGTATTAGTTGGGTCAATTAATTTACTTGTGGTTTATGTGATAATTTCAAGGCCTTATATACGATCTATAACAAATGTGTATTTGGTGTGTCTATGTATTTCCAATTTTGTATATTTAAGTAATCTAATTTTTGTCGTTGCGACGCAATTAAATGATAAATCATGGCCTTTTAATTCTACTTGGTGCACTATTTATCATAGCATGGAAAGTACAAGTATATACAAAATGGGCAAAAAAAACCGGATTTTTGCGATTTTTTAAACTTTTTTTAGCTGTTTCAGGATCAGGGAAGCGATTTCATGATTTTTCAATGCTTGCAATCGATTTCACTCATAGGAAAACTCCATATAGAGTTGTTTTGAAAAAAATTTAAATTTCTACAAAAATTTGCTCGAAAAATCGCAAAAATCCGGTTTTTTTGCCCACCCTGTACTAATTTTAAAGTTGAACATGTCCACCTTTCCATATACCTTGCCAGTGGCAATTGAAAAGGAAAATATTGAATCGTTCGTTTTTACGGTAGTAAACTTTTCGGATGAAACAATAGTTGGAGATAAATTGACAGGAATTGGAGGTTGATATCTGAAAATTCGAATTGTGGCGATTAGAGCAAGATACAATAACGTATTGATAGATTATCAATGGACCATTTTGTCAGTTCATCTGGATTAAATATGATCATCCTCAATCTTTATTGGTCAATTGGATATCTGGTACGTGCACGAAAAGTGTCAAGTATACGGATATAGGTTTGGGTACGGGTGCAGTTATAAGTATCATAGGTCGGCAAGGTGACGGGGGGTCCCGGCTCTAGTACATTTGCCAACAGACTTTTTCCAACGATATGAAAATATTGATTTTTTTATGTTTTGTCATTGGCAAAAGTACGCTTTTTTCGTTAGAAAAAGTCCGTTGGCAAGCGTCCTAGAGCCGGGGTCCCCGATGAAGTGGTCCCCCCCCTCCCCAATTTTGGGTTCATGATTGAGTGGGTCAGGGAGAGACTCCCCCTCTTGCCGACCTATGTTAGAAATTTTTTTTATCTGAAAATTTATTTAGTTGAGGTTCTGACACCTAATTTTTATGGAACACCTCATATGTTCGATGGGGTCCATGCGGTGGTACCCCCTGAACTTTGGGTCCATGAGTGCGTGGATCAGGCGGAAGAGGGGGGGGGGACTTCCCCCTTGCCGACCTATGATGGGTATGGTCGGGTACGAGTATCGGTACGAATAGATGTACGGGTCCAGGTACTGATACAGATACGAGGACTTGTATGGATACGAGTGGGGTCATCTTTCCAGCTCTGAGTCAGACCATGGTTTATTTTAAAAATGATGTTGCTACCCGACCATTTTTTGTCTTACCTCTTTACTCCTTTAGGATTAATTACAATATGGCGCTACCAATTTCATTAGCTTGGAATAAAAGCTCATCAAAATCTTGACCATACGGATTTTTTACACTGATTGAAGATTTTTTAAGTGTAGTCGGATTGGTAGTTAATGGATCTTCTGCCACATATCCAGTATTTGATGGAAAATAACATTGAGGAGCATATTGCAGAGCACCCTGAATTTTTGTATAGGGTAATCCAAAAAAAGAGTGAGCCAAAAAAAAGAATTGCTCAGAAGGATTGCACTTTTGCTCTTTTTCGCGAATTTTGGGACATAGGTCGGCAAGCTGGGGGGGAGGGGATCCCCGATGAGGTGGTCCTCCACCAAAAAAACGACCTTTTTTTTAGCTTGAGATAGTCTTCTGACACCCAATTTTTATGGACCATACTGTTCGGCGGGGCCCATGAGGTGGTCCCCCCTTCAATTTTGGGTCCATGAGTGAGTGGGTCAGGGGGGAGGCTCCCCACTTGCCGACCTATGTTTTGGGACCCGAATTTTTTCTAGAATTGACGTATGTAGTTGGTAACTTCATACTGGGAATTAAATGTGAAAACGCTACCTTGACTTTGATTTTGGTAAAAACATAAGTAAAGGTTTTTCTTACTTGTACAGGATCCCATATGCATCCTCTTGCCTCGCAAATTACTTGAGTAACATATTTTTTGTCAAAAGATGGATAGCAATCCACTCTTTTATTTGGGTCTATTGTTGTTTGAGCATTAATGAACAAAATTTGTATGAATAGACAAAAATAAACTAACATCTAATATTTTTTGGACTAAAAAAAAGAAATACTAAAGAGAAATACTACCTTTTGTCTAAAAACAAATTGGAAGTGTTTTTCTTTTATCACAAAACCGAAAGAAAGGAATTTTATCAATGAATCCAAAAATTTTATATCTACCAAATTTATGTAATTATTTTTGTGCACATACTACAGATGAGGTTTATCATAATTGGAGTTTTTTCGTATCGTCAGGTTGTGAGTGTGTGGGGCACCATGTAATTTTATATAAGGCTGTGTATGGGGCACCATAATTTTGTTGTTGTTCCGGGTCCGTAATTCACATGGCCAAAGGGGGGGGGGGGGGTCTCCCCCCTAACCAATCCGGCAAAAAGGCTAAAAATAGGACCAACTCGGCATCCTTTTTTTGGTTCCCAAAATTTTCGAAAAAACATAAGGGAGACCAAGGCAGATTTTTGAAAATTTTAAGGACCTAACCTAGTACTAGACCCCCTCTTCCCCTGTATGTCCACCTATGGTCTGTAAGGTTTGTTATGATCGTGACCTCGGTCACTCGGTTCTCCAGATAAAATAATTAAAAACATATCAAACAGAAAAGAATAATTTACAGATTTTGTTTCTTCATGTAGTATTTTAGAACTCCCGAATTACTCTTTTACCAAAAGAGAATGAGCACACAATACTTGACATGATCAAATGAGCACACAATACAAGACATGAGATGAGCACACGATATTTGAAATGATCAAAAGGGCACTTAATGAATTTGATGATAATAAAGAAGCTCGATGAAAAATCCCGACCTAGACTTTTTTTTCTAACAGTGAACAGAAACTAAACTCCTTAAAGGACCAGTCCAGTAAGTTACAACCATATGAAAAAATGATATATTCAGAAAGATCATGAAAAATGGAGCATTTTTTGTTTTATGACATGCTCTGAATCGTTGTAGTTTTCTAGATAATTGCGTTTGAAATTTTGAAATTGTTACAAGCTCTTCGTTGTAATACACAAACTTTTTTGAACTTTTTGCGGAAAAATCAATTTAAGGCCTAAGCCTAAGGCCTACGGCGCTTGAGTTTAAATAAAACTCTGCATTATGAAGTTCTGTATTTTAGCATTCTGCATTTTGCCCTTATTCTGTATTATGGAATTCTGCACTTTGTCCTTTCGGCATTTTGTACGTTCGGTATTTCGGCATTCTGCATTTTGGATTCTGCATTTTGTCCTTCAACCGGTTCAAGTCCTTATATATTAAACGCGCTATGTGTGTCTGTTTGTTTGTGCTATCTCCGTCACCTTAAGCCCAATTCCACCATGGCCTATACCAATCGATAAGACTTGGTATGAGAAGAAAAATGACACCAAAATCATGGGGGGTATCCTTCATAATAAATTTTTTAGCTCCGTATCAATTTTTTACCATTTTACGTAAGTCTTATAGTTGAAATTTAACACTCGGAAGGCCCAAGGTACTAAAGACGGTTTCTGGGGTAGTTTTTCACGCTGAACACGATAGCGCTAAAATTTTTTGAAAAAAAGTTCCTTTAGATAGGTTTTGGGACTTGTCTTTGGACCATGCTCTAATTATGCGAATTTCGGGTACTACCAACTTCAAGAGCCCAAAACTCCTCGTAGAGTTGGACTAAAGCAATGGTTTTGGTGTCGTTGGATTGCTGAGAAATTACGCTATCAAAATCACCTAAATTGTCTTGTATGATTTTCTTTTTAAAATTTTTAATTTGCCAAAATATGCCATTTTTGATATTAGATTGTTCAATAAGTATTTGCGGCTCAAAAAAATGCTCTAATTTCATCATTTTTCATCCGTTTTCGATGAAATTTTTTTTCAGTAGTGGGTAAGAGTGTATGCTGAATACGATCAAATCGGCCTTTTAAGCGAAACTCATGTCTTCGTGTCAATATACAGACTTTTTTTTAAAATTTATGTTTTTCAATGTTGCAAATGAATTTTAAAATGTCGATACTTGGTTGTAGAAGTCGATTTTT
The DNA here is from genome assembly GCA_900406225.1 of Acrobeloides nanus. Taxonomy (NCBI): domain Eukaryota; kingdom Metazoa; phylum Nematoda; class Chromadorea; order Rhabditida; family Cephalobidae; genus Acrobeloides; species Acrobeloides nanus. The sequence goes on along the minus strand of OZJO01013215.1, from coordinate 9,132 downwards.
GACGAAATTTTCGACCCTACTAGGGTCTTCCTAGTCGGGAAATCGATTGCGCGCATTTTCGAGGCATGAAAAAATTTCTCTAACCCTGATTCAGGGAATACAAATTTTTAAGCCATTTTAAGGGTATAACAAACCCCGGTTTTTTGAAGTCTGCATATTGACACGAAAACATGAGTTTCGCTCAAAAAGACCGATTGGGTCGTATTCGGCATACACTTTTGCCCACTACTGAAAAAAAATCTCATAGAAAACGAGCGAAAAATGCCGTTTTCTATATATTTTTTGGGTGGCAACAACTTATGTTACAACCCAGCAACAACTTATGTTACAACCCAACTATATATTTTTTGGGTGGCAACAACTTATGTTATTGGGTTGTAACATAAGTTGTTGCCACCCAAAAAATATATAGAAAACGGCATTTTTCGCTCGTTTTCTATGAGATTTTTTTTCAGTAGTGGGCAAAAGTGTATGCCGAATACGACCCAATCGGTCTTTTTGAGCGAAACTCATGTTTTCGTGTCAATATGCAGACTTCAAAAAACCGGGGTTTGTTATACCCTTAAAATGGCTTAAAAATTTGTATTCCCTGAATCAGGGTTAGAGAAATTTTTTCATGCCTCGAAAATGCGCGCAATCGATTTCCCGACTAGGAAGACCCTAGTAGGGTCGAAAATTTCGTCAAAAATCGACTTCTACAACCAAGTATCGACATTTTAAAATTCATTTGCAACATTGAAAAACATAAATTTTAAAAAAAAGTCTGTATATTGACACGAAGACATGAGTTTCGCTTAAAAGGCCGATTTGATCGTATTCAGCATACACTCTTACCCACTACTGAAAAAAAATTTCATCGAAAACGGATGAAAAATGATGAAATTAGAGCATTTTTTTGAGCCGCAAATACTTATTGAACAATCTAATATCAAAAATGGCATATTTTGGCAAATTAAAAATTTTAAAAAGAAAATCATACAAGACAATTTAGGTGATTTTGATAGCGTAATTTCTCAGCAATCCAACGACACCAAAACCATTGCTTTAGTCCAACTCTACGAGGAGTTTTGGGCTCTTGAAGTTGGTAGTACCCGAAATTCGCATAATTAGAGCATGGTCCAAAGACAAGTCCCAAAACCTATCTAAAGGAACTTTTTTTCAAAAAATTTTAGCGCTATCGTGTTCAGCGTGAAAAACTACCCCAGAAACCGTCTTTAGTACCTTGGGCCTTCCGAGTGTTAATAGAATTATTCAAGAAGCCACTCATGGCCGAGTGGCGAAGACTGAAATTTTTACGAATTTTTTTAACTTTTAACCCATTTTTTAAAAGAATTTTTTAACTGCAACCGAGCACCTTGTCACACGGTGATAACCTCTAAGCGTCCGGGGACCAGGGATCGAACCCGGTCCCTACTGCGTGAATACATGAGTGTGGGCGTACCCACTTCCCACTTAATCATGCAGACACCTGAAGATGCAGCCACCTAAAAAAGTTATGTATATTTAAAGCGCTCGGAAGCACTAGGAAGATCTCGGAAGCAATCGGAGAACGGCGAATGGCTTAGTGCTCGGATCAGAAAATCTCCTTTCCCCTCTGAGCGCGATAGCGCTCGGTCCCCAGTTTATTATGGCATAATCTCCGGAAAATTTTTAAAAAAAAGCCGTTTCTAGGGGTAATTTTATGCGAGGAATCGAATGCGCGCATTCTTGTAGCGTGAAAATGCTTTTTTGACGTTGTTTCAGCGAAAATTTCGTTTTTTTATATCAATAATTTATAAATAATGATAAAATCACATAACAATAAGGGTACTCAAAAGAAAGCGAGATTTTTATGCTAGCTTTCCTTTGATTATTTGCATAAATGATTCACCTCGGTATCGTTCATTATAAACAAGGAAAAAATTATGACAATATTTCAACAATTTCCTTTTTGGCTCATAGTCCTAAAACCATTTTTAGGTTTTTAACGAATATCGGAAGAGCTAAATAAAAGTACAATAAACTTCTGATTATCAAAAAAATTAACACAACCTTAAAGGGGGGTGCATTTGCGACCATTTGGGAAAAAAATTTTTTTAGTAAAAATGATCCTATTGGGGGTAAAATCATGCGAAAAATCGATTGCGCGCATTCCTGAAGCGTGAAAATGCTTCCTTGACCCTGATTCAGGGAAATAGATGTGTGTATTGAAGCGAAAATCGAAAAATCTTGAGATTTCTCCCTCAAAGTCACATTTCTAGGGGTAATTTCATGCGGGGAATCGATTACCGCGTTCCCGAAGCTTAAAAACGCTTCCCTGACTCTGATTCAGGAAAATAAAGGTGTGCATTGAAGCGAAAATCCAACATGTACTAATTTCCCTGAATCAGGGTCAGGGAAGCGTTTTCAGGCAAATGTTATTTGGTTTTAAAGTGAAAAAATTACTAACGGTTTTTTGAAAAAAATTTGAAAAAATTGAAAAAATTAAAAAATTTTTTATACATTTTGATTACGTAATCATTGAACTGACCTCCCTCCTCCCCCAGTAATTAATCGTAATCATTTGGCTACCTCCTCCCCCCCCCCCCCCCCCCCCCACTTGATTACGTAATAGCTGGATGACCCCTTTAAGGCTGTGTTAATTTTTTTGATAATCAGAAGTTTATTGTACTTTTATTTAGCTCTTCCGGTATTCCTTGCAAGTAAAAAACTAAAACCATGACTATGAGCCAAAACGGAAATATTGTCATTATTTTTGCCTTGTTTATATGAAATTAGTTATCAACCCAATATGACTCATGTTAAGGCTGTGTTACTTTTTTGATAACCAGAAGTTTATTGCATTTTTATTAGCTCTTCCGATATTCCTTAAAAACCTAAAACCATGACTATGAGCCAAAAAGGAAATTGTTGAAATATTGTCATAATTTTTTCCTTGTTTATATGAACGATACCGAGGTGAATCATTTATGCAAATAATCAAAGGAAAACTAGCATAAAAATCTCGCTTTCTTTTGAGTACCCTTATTGCTATGTGATTTTTATCATTATTTATTTGGGATGGTAAAAATTTTATGGTGCCACGATGATTTTTAGACTTTTATTTTTGCTAAAAATTGTGAAAATTATTGTTATCGAAGTCTGTTTCCAGCCACAATCCTAAAAAAGTTTCCCTGCCCTTGTAAAGAGCGATCCCATCCGATCTGTAAGTTAAGCAACTTGGGCCCCCGGAGCGATCACTCAAGGATGCCTAAAAAGCAATTTTTAGATCTCGGCATGGGATAAGCTAATTTTCACAAAATAAAATGCAGATTAGTTCATTTAATATACCCACCTTGTCCCTGAATCAGGGTCAAGGAAGCGTTTTTACACTTTGGGAATGCGCGCAATCGATTCCCCGCATAAAATTGCGTCTAGGTAAACATTTTTATCCGTTTTTGGACACTGCAAAAAGGATTGGCTCCTAGCGGGATCGAATCTGCGGGCTCAAGTTGCTTAACTTGCCAGATCGGATGGGATCGCTCTTTACAGGGGTCGGGAAACTTTTTTAGAATTGTGGCTGGAAATCTAACAGTAAAAAGTTATGAGCGAAACAAAGTTGCGAAAAAAATTTTTAAACGTGTTTAAATATTGAAACGAAGAGTTTGTACCCAGGCAAAACTAACAAGGGAACCTTCAGACATGCGAAATCGATTTTTTGCCAATATTAGCAGGAAGTTGTTAGGCTGGGTCTACTTATTAAAAAAATGTTTTTGGTTTGGGTGTCTGAAGCTTCGTTGCGGAGAAAAATGAAAAAATAATAAAAATTTGATAAATGCAAAAAAAAATTGCCGAATAAGGGAATCGAACCAGACGTCTTTCGACTGTAAAGCGAGTCATTTGCCAATCGACTATACTTGCTATATTGTTTTGAGATGTTAAATTTAATAAGTTGTAATTGTATAAAAAGTCTTCGTGCCAATATCTCCGCAACGAAGCTTCAGACACCCAAACCAAAAACATTTTTTTAATAAGTAGATCCAGCCTAACAACTTCCTGCTAATATTGGCAAAAAATCGATTTCGCATGTCTGAAGGTTCCCTTGTCAGTGTCTAAGCTGCCATAATTACGTTTTTACATTCCGGGTTCGATCCCCGTCGGGTCAAAAATGTTTTTGCATGGTTTTATTTTTACTTTGTCATAAATATGTTTTTAAACAAAAAAATCATGCTTTTTAACAAGAAAATATTTTTTTTAAATAGTCAGTCCAAAATGGACCGAAGTCCATTTAAATAGACCTTAGTCCAGTAAAGTGGACCTTAGTCCAGTAATGAATTTTTCCGTAAATTTTACCTATATGTATGTGTTTTCAGTCAGTTTCGATGGTTTTTTTCCACCAAATAAAAATTTAAAAAATTGCAGGTTTTTAATAAACTTTTTATTATCATCCCGATGCCTACTCTGGGCTTAGAAAGTGTTTATTCATGCCAAAAATCACTTTCTAGAGGTAATTTTAGCTGAAAAATACGAATTTGGCTATTAGAAATGTTAAAAAAATTTTCTCGGCTCCTAATTTAACCAAGAACCGGGAAATTGCCATTTTTAAGAAAATCCGATCCGTAAGGGGTCAAAGAAATTTCAAAATCAAAAACTAACATCGGGAAACGATTTTTCATGTGTTTTTACCCCTATATATGGGTTTTTTTCAGGTGGTTTGGAAGGTACTCGGATGTTTTAGACTCGTTTTAATAATGTAATTCCAAAATTCCGATTTTGGGTACCTGTAAAGATGGTCATTTTTGACCAAGTTAGTATATGTTTCATGAAATACGGTAAGAATTTTTTTGTAGCCCTCAATATGAGCTACAAAAATAGGCTATGCCCGATGTTCCCTCTAACATTATTTCTGGTAAATAGCCAAAACAATGATTTTTTGACATTCATGAAAAACAGTAAAACCTAAAAAACACCTCAAAGGAGTGGTCAAATCAAAAAGAGACCTTCATGATAGTTGGAGGAGAAGCTCTGAGCTATCCGAATCTAAAAAGATCATTGAATATGGTGTAAAGGTTCCCGAGATATGATTTTTTCAAGAAAATCCATTTTTTCCAAAATCCGATTTTCGTAGAATCACAGGGTTGAGTCGGATCAAAAATCGGACTTCAAATTCGTGTTTTTCAGATCCAAATTGGGGTATATAGGCCATTTTTTTCCTACGTCAAATTTTTTTATATTTTAATTGAGTTTTCCAGATATCCTCTCTTAAATAATAGAAGTGTTTGTTTGTTTTTTGAAATTGTTCAAAAAATATTCAAGCATTACTCCTGTAACACGTGATAAAAAAATTGTTCAATGATATTTCGTGAAATTGTTCATGCGTTGTTTTTGTTCGACCGTTGTTTCCTTAAATTGTTCCCAAAAAAATGTTCAACCATTGTTACTGTAACGTGTGGAAAAAATTGTTCAACCGTTGTTTCATGTTATTGTGCAATGTTCATGATAGCGGCCGTACGGCTAGTATATTAATATTAATGATCTTTCTTTATGTAAATATTTATTTGCCAATTCACTTGATATGACACACCAGGTCCCAAAGGCAGGACAGCGACTTGTTATTTTAAAGATTAATGAAAAAAGATAACGAAAAATTTAAGACATAAAAATTTTCTTATGACTTTATTTCTTACCACTCAATTTTATTATTAAAAACAGTAATAATCCACAGAAAATTTTAGTATAAACAAAGTTAACGTTCTATTTCTTTTAAAATTCATGGATGAAGAAGATAGAATACCTTTATTTAGCCATGATCAGCAAAACGAAAATCGTAGATTAATTTTAATATGCGCTGGAATCTTTAATTTTATAATATTTTTATTTGCCTTTGTAGTTATTACTGCGATACCAGATGGAGCAACTGCTATGATTTGCGAAAGGGTGTATGCATCCATCGGGGCGATTTTCTTACTTTTGGCGGTTGGTTGGATGATTCAAATTTTTTGGAAAGCAAAAAATCAGCCAATCACAGGTATGTTGTAAAAATTTTAATTTTAAAAAATCTTATTGAATATTTACAGGGTGCGCCAAAAAAAAACCGACCACTCGAAAACGTATTTTGAGTTTTTTGACCTTTCCCTGAAGGTTAGGCAAAAAGTGATCAAAGAAAATTTTGTAGAAGAAGTCTCGATCTACAAATTTGTCGTTGATCACTTTTTGCCGAGCCTTGAGAGAAAGGTCAAAAACTTAAAATACGTTTTTCAAATGGTGGTATTTTTTTGTCGCACCCTGTATTTACCTCGCCGCGAAGCGACGCGGGACCGTTTGGTTTGTATTGAGCGGTAATGATATTATTAACTTCTCAAATTCCACCACACTTGAGTATTATATCAATGATATAATTTAACTTAAAATTTTAAGTTACGATTAATTTAGGCCAAAAACGGATGCCTTTATCTATGGGTATTTTTGTGTTTTCTACGACTTTAATCGCGCTATATGGATATTACTCAAAATGTTCGAAAATTCGTATTTTTTGGGACTACGATTTTGTGTTGCATTATAGTCACCAGTGGCTAGAAATGCTTATGGATATTTTCTATATGTTTTGCGTCGTTATTTATCTGCTTGTTCAATTGCCTTTTGTTGTAATTATTGTGCCTAAGCATAGAATTTCGCTGATAGCGAAATGGGTTAGTAGATTTAAATAATCCACATTTATCCGAAATCGGAAAAAATTCCAAAAAAGCATCGCTAGCTTAATTAAAAAAAACGCTAGCTTTAATTTAAGGGCATAAAGGGGGTAAAAAGAAAAATAATTTATTTTTTTGACACCAAAAAATCAACAATTTTAGTTTTTCTTTACCGTCTTGTTCATGAATTCCCTCCAAAAAGTTGTTTTCGAGTCGATTGAAGCGCATATGGAAATGTGTGAAAAAATGAATAATGAATCGGAAAAGCGTTGCCTCAAATACATCCATTATCACACATCAATCGACAATTTAACCGCACCTCAAGAAGAGCTATATTATTCTATTGTAAGTTTATATATAGAGTCATCCATCCAGCGTTAGCATAAAAATCGGTCAAATTTTTCTTCATTATCATATACATGTATATTCGGGTGAAATTTCTTTACCTCCTCTCCATAATCCCGTAGCAATAGGTAAGAAGGACGGGGGGTGGCCGCATAAAAAAATTACCTATTCATTCTTCATCCTTCAACCTCACGTTAGTTACGGGTTGGTTGTACTTTCGTATAGCTTCTTATGTATAAATATATTTTAAGAAAGATTTCGAACCACTTACTTATACAATTACGATGGAACTTTTTGTCGCATGTATTGGACTAATATTTGCTTTTAATAACCCGAATGAACAACCCGAACCCGAACAAGACGTGCCGCAAACCAATGAAATTCAATCAAGCTGGCTAGGTGCAATATGGTTAGGGTTTTGCTATCCTGTCATTATACTTTCTGCTCTTTATGTTATTTATAAGATTCCTGTCAACATCGCGACTGATGAAAATTTCATTACTAGCATGTTTCAAATTATTCGGTTCATTATTCATCTTCCTAACCTTCTCCTAACAATATACATTTGTTGTCTTTACTCAATTAAGCCAAAAATCTATCGGCCTTCGGAGCCTGATATTTTCATTCTTTGGGTAGCATGGATAATCAATCTCTTACGAGTTTCTGTTAAATTTCTGGCTGAAATCATTTGGTATTGGCCTTATTTAAATTCAGTTGCTGAATTAACGTCAAGAATTTTTGCAACATTCGGCAATATTTGCGAAACAATCACATTCTTTTTTTTGATTTTTATTGTTGATCATTTTTTAAAAATTGCCGAACGTTCTCATGAGAATCATGAGAATGTCCGTGCTCAATTGGGAAAGGTCGGTTTAGTGTTTTTGCCATTTTATTTTTGTATATCATTGATTGCCTTTGTTGCTTATTACTTTGGTCAAATATATCAAATTGGACCACGGGAAAAAATTGACAATGTTTTTGGATTGAATCTACTTGTCCTATTGCAAACCGCGTATCCATCAATTATGTTATATACAATGACCGTATGTCTTTGCATTGGAACATGTTTAGTGCAACTGTATAAAAATGGTTATTATAACTATCGTTAATTTTTATACATGGATACTAAATGTTATATTTTGTATGCGCGTCTTTTATTCTTGTTTTATTTTTAGATGAGTTTAAAAATTTAAAAACTTTTTGGGTTTGAATATTTCTTGTATATTTTAAATCATTTAATAAAAATTTGTGTTTAATTTATCAAGGTTAAATTTGTTTGCAATTTATATTTTTAACACACAATTACCATTTTTTAAATTTATTGTCATTCATCTTACATGAGAGTATCAGAAGTGTATTTTTTCAAATGATGAGTTTTTTGGATTTTTTGACCAGAATGTGCCAGAAATGATGTAAAAAGTTTAAAAAAATATCTATGTAAAATCGGCAACACGTTGTTGCGTAGATTTAGACTCACCATAATTCAATAAAAAAAATAGACGAACACACACCATAGGTGGACAAACAGGGGGGAGAGGGGGGTCTGGTGCTGGGTTGGGTCCCCAAAATTTTCAGAAATTTGCCTTGGTCCCCCCTTATGTTTTTTTTCGAAATTTTTCCAAAGTTTTGTTCAAAAACAACCAAGGCAATTTTTTTTCGAATTTTTCAAAAAAATCATCTTAATCCTTCCTTTTGTTTTTCTCTCTCGAAAATTTCACAAATTTTGATTTAAAAAGGATACTAGCACTTTTCCCAGCACCGAACCTTTCCCAACGCAATTCAAATTTTAAAATGAAACCATTACTTTCATCAATAAATTTATAAAAATTATTTTATTTTTAGATTATTTTTATCGAAAAAATCAGAAAAACATCTCTAAAATTGCGAAAAATTTCGATTTAAAATTTTTTTGGGAAAAGTTCGTTGGGAAAGGTTTGGCGTTGGGAAAAGTGCTAGTGCCATTAAAAACAAGGGGGAAATAAGGCAATTTTTTTTAATTTAAAAAAAAATCAAGAATAATCATGGCCCCTCTTGTTTTTTTGCGCCAAATGGCGCGAAAATTGTTTTTGAAAAACGGTCATTTTTAAGTGAAACGCTCAAAAATTTCCAATTTCTGACGAAAATTTTGTTGAAATCCTTG
>OZJO01013210.1:0-23480 GCA_900406225.1 Acrobeloides nanus | reverse complement strand
AATGACCGGATGACAATTCTTGAAGACATGGCTTAAAAATGAGGTTGTTGCAAAAAGTATATCGTTTGTGCAGAAACGGATCTTGTTGACAAGTTTGTAACTCATGTTTTCATGTCAAGATACAAACTTTTCAAAAAAAAGAAGATTGATGAAGCCGGATAAGAATGTTGCCACAGGGTGGCCCAATAAGTACTTTACATCAGACTTTTATCGATATCTTGGCTACCCGAAAAGATTTTTCGACGCGATTTTTTAGAGTTAGATAGGCCAAATGTGCATGAAACGAGGTGACTTTCGCCAAAAAATAAAAGTTCCTAATATTTTATTTTTTGCGCTACAATATTTTGTTTTAGGAAAAAAACACCCTTAGCAGTCGAATTTCTCAAAAGTTCGTTCAGACTCTGAAAGAGCATGGCCGATTTTACTTACCTACAAAAAATCATGAAAAAATGATTTATACTTTTCAACGTGTGAAATAATAAGCAGATTCTAAAATTTCATTAGAATGACTAAAATGGCTCAGTGGTGGTGATCTCGGGCTTCGATTCCAAACGTAGCTGGATCGAAGCCCACTCGCGGCGATTTGATTTTGCCGCAAAATAACAATTAACTTCAAAACTCTCTAATTCGAAAAATTTACATGAAAAAATTTCAAAACATAAGAGATAAATTTTTTGGTTGTCGAGCTCCGGAAAAATTTTTTTATTGATAAACTCTTCCATGGAGAGATTCGCTGTGCACGCATAGCTTAATGGCTAGGACGCTGGCTATTGAGGGTCGGCACAGGTTTGCACATTCTATCGTACGACGGTTCCACAAGCTATCGTACGAAGTCATCGTACGATTAACGTAAAAGTACGATGAAATTGCCACAAGCTGTCGTACGATCGTACGACGCAGTACGATGGCATCGTACGAAATTTCGTCGTACTCGTACGATAGCTTGTGGCCATTTCGTCCGTCGTACGAGTGTATTTTACACTCGAACGATAGCTTGTGCCGTTGCTTGTGATCATGCGATAGCTTGTGCCGACCCTGATAATGTTATTGGCGCGGGTTCGATCCCACCGTTGTCGAAATTTTTATTTTCGCGATTCATAAAAAATTGAAAAGTAGAAACCCCCTTAAAATTACAAGAAAAATTTTCTGTGGCTTATGGGAATTTTCGAAAAATGGTGGTTTCTTTTCACCTTGAGACGCCCACCAACTATTATATATCAGCATCCAGGGAAAAATTTGTGTTTGTTTATGATGAATTATTAATAATAATAGGTTTATTTTCGGTAAAATTTGTATACAAAGCACTGGGAAATGAGAGAGAATCTATAGAAGAAACACGTCCGAACTCACAGTGAAAATTGTTGACAAGATAGATTTGTAGAGCGTTTACCCGAAAACAATTTTTTCTGAAAAAAAAATTAACTGCTGAAAATCTAACCTCGGAGAGATAACGCACAAAAAGTTTTTGGAAAAAAGTGACCTATTTTTGGGCCAACACGGGGATCGAACCTGTGACCTTCTGATTTGACGACTAACTTTCTACCGACTAAGCCATCAAGTGGTTTAGTCGTGAAATGTAAAAAGTGTCATAAACTTGCTTTTATGCAAAAATTGGATGAAAATTATCAAAAAAATATCGAATTTATCATAATCTTATAAGTATTTTTGAATGGTTTTTCAGCTGGCTCGATGGTATAGTGGATAGTGAGTCAGTCGATGATAGATCTTGTCAAAAATTTTCATCGTGAGTTCGAAGACGTGTTCCTCGTAAGAAACAAAGGGGGAAACAAAATAAATTTTCGAATAGAATTTTGAATTCCAAAGTAGGTGCATAACAAATAAATATCGTCTCAATTACCAATATGGACAAAATAAAAATTTTTATAGATTGATTTCAGTGAAACAATCTCTCAGGGTTGAGTGTCAGTAACAGAGGCTACCATCTTGGTACAGTAGTCGGCTACTTGTGTCGGAGTCTGTAGATCAATTTCATTCTTTCTAAACTGTACGCCGGATTCAGAAGATGGATCCAATGCTAAAATTTTCTAGTAAAATTTCGGAGCTACTACACAATAGGGGAAGGGGGGGGGCACCCATGTGAAAAAATTTTTCTGGAAATGACACTTCTGGAGGTAAAAACATGCGAGAAAATCCGAATTTGGCATTTTCGAAGCGAAAAAATGTTTCCCTGATTCAGGGAAGGCCTGTGTATTGAAGAGAAAATCGTAAAAAAATGCTTCTCTGGTTTAGGAAAGACCTGTGTATTGAAGCGAAAAGTCGTAAAAATGTGATTTTTGCTTCAATATACTAGCCTTCCCTGAATCAGGGAAGCATTTTTTCGCTTCTAAAATATCAAATTCGTATTCCTCAGATGTTTTTACCCCTAGTAAGTGTTATTTCCGGAAAAAATTTTCAAAAATTTTTTTCACATGGGTGGTCCCCCCTCTATTGTGTAGTAGCTCCAAAATTTCTTATATGGTTCATCAAAATTGTCTATCAATTCATAAATTCATGTATTTACTGTTTAATAATGACTACGTACCGGTCATAAAAATCACCCAAGTCGCGGGGTTCTCTTTCACCGCAGCTCTTTTCACCGTCATTGCACATATCATAGCGCCACTATAAGGATTTTTAACTTTTGACTCGTCGCAAAAGTGCGGTGCCATTCTCTCGATGACGCCATTCTGCTCAAATTCTATGATCAAATCTGCATACTTGTCGTCAATGTTGGGTAGTCTAAAGTTGTGTGTTGCTAAGGTTTAAAGGACCAGTCCACTCGGAAAAAACACTATGAAAAAGTTATATACTCGGAAAGTTCATGAAAAATGGAGCATTTTTCATTTTTACAGTAACTTTTGAATCGTTATCGTTGCCCAGAAAATCATGTTTGAAGTTGACGATCTTTGAAAAATCTGTGTATTACAACGAAAACATGAATAATTTTTGAATAAATTTCAATTTTTTTTAATTTGTCAATACACAACTTTTATTGATTAAGGGAAGAATTTTCACTGCGTACATGTTTTCGTTGTAATACACAAATTTTTTTAAAAATCGCCAACTTCAAACGCAAATTTCTCAAAAACTACAACGATTCAGAATTTACCGTAAAAATAAAACATGCTCCATTTTTCATGAACTTTTCGAAATATATAACTTTTTCATATTGTTTTTTTTGAGTGGACTGGTCCTTTAACATAAGACGAGTACCTTTCTTCGATGTGCCGGTGATAGCGAATATGCCAGTTGAAGGATTTGTCCACCGCATTTACATCACGCATTGCTTCGAGGATTCTTTGGAACTCATTTATATCTCTAAACAATTGCTATGTTTTTCATGGCTAGCTTTACGAAAAATGTTGGCTACTTGGCGAAGTGGATAAGAAAGCCGCCCATCCGATCTGGCAAGTTAAGCAACGTTGGTTCCGCAGATTCGATCCCACTAGGGCAGAAATTTTGTTACTTTTCTTACAAACAATGGAACAAAAAATTTTTGCTCCATTGTTTGTAAAAAAAGTTTCAAAATTTTCGCCCTAGTGGGATCGAACCTGAGGGCCCAACGTTGCTTAACTTACCAGATCGGGCGGGCGGCTTCCTTATCCACTTCGCCAAGTAGCCGACATTTTCGTCAAGCTAGCCATGAAAAATATTATAACTTGAGCAATTTTGGAAAAAGACTTACAGTTGATCTTGGATGATAAGCTGTGGGTCGACAAGGATGATTATGTTTCGAACTAGGCCTCGTTTTTCGATCTGCTGTGTCTAAAATTTTTTGTCAAAATTCGAAAACGCATGTGTAATGCATAATGGTAAGAAGCTCATGCCTAAGGTCTAAGCCTAGACCTAGACCTTAAGCCCAAGGCCTGGACCTAAGGTTTAAGCCTGAGACCTAAGCCCATTGTGTATTTTGACCATTATACATTTTGATGGGCATCCTTCAAAAACATCGACGAAAATTTGGCTTACCAATTGCCCTCTACCCGTAGAAGTTTGGTGAGCTGAACGACCTTGTACAAAACTCGTTTTTTCCTTTTCATTTGTTGGTGGACGATCGAAACGACGTTCGCCTCGTCTGGGATGTAGTTCCGTATGTTTTCTCACATCATGTCCTAGGCTACGAGTCGATGTTGTTGGCTGCTCGTGCTTCACCGGAAATCTTGTCGAGCCTCCGCTCCTGATAGCAAACATTTGTGGTGGCGGAGGAATGTGCATTCTTGGCCTAGCTGCGAATGGTGGCGGCTTGGTAAGATCTGGTAGTGCAGGCGGCATTATTGGTTGTGCTGCTGGTAAAATTGGAGGTGGAACGGAAAAGTCGGGGAGGACGAAAGCCGAATTTGAGCTTGGCGATATTTGAGGTTGTGGTGGTATGTAGACATCGCGGAAATCAAAATCGTTCGAAGGTGGTACCCCCTTCCTCCAGCTATCGCCCATGAGTTGTGAAGAAGCCGTTTCCTCCGATGAGTCCAATGGGATGACTTTTGGTTCCGTGGTTAACGTAGGACTTTGAAGAGACTGTGGTTCCGTTGGCTCAGCAATTTCGTCTTCTTTTTCGACGATTTGCGTGCTTTCTGGGATAACAGTGGTCGAAGAGACTGTTGCTTCGGCGGTAGACTCATCGTTATCTTCAGCTTCGTCGATTTGGAGCCCAAGTGGGGACATGGCAGAGTCTCGGCGACTGGTGGTGCCTCTCCATGTTGTAAAATTGAAATCAACTTTTTCACTCGTCGACTGTGTAGCCAAGAATGAGCCAGTTAATGGGCTTTCTAGTTTAGTTGGAACACTTTTTGCGCCCAAAATCGAGCGTCCACTTGGTGGGATGTAGGATGAGGTTGATGAAGAGACATATGAAGGCACTTCTTCCTTGCTAGAGATCTGCGAGACAACCTTAAATTTGAATTTTTGAAAAAAATCTGCGAGATAACCTAACCTGAGGTGTTTCATCCGTCGATGAGATTGCTTTATCTCCTATTTCAATATCATCGGATATATCTGTCAGGGCATCCGATGGACTGTACGGTCTTGAAATCTCATCCTCGTTCGGTTTTGAAGTTGTCTCAACCGGCTCTTTTGGTGAACTTTTCGGAGACGATTCAATCTTCTTGGCAGGCGCAGTGATGTCGACGATCTTTTGCAAAAATTCTGGATCACTTTCGAATAGTTTCCTCACTCTGGGATCTCGTAAGACTTGTACGGGTGGAATCGACTTGACGTTGTCTCTAGATGTTGTCGCTTCTTTCACGGCTACGGCATCATCTTGTGGCGATCGCGATGCGCTCTTCTTCTCTTGGTCCAATTGACGAATGTTCATCATGGCTTGTTGTAAGTAATTGGGTTTTGCTTTTTCGCCAACTTCTTTCGGGGAACCTTCTTTCTTATTCTTCTCCTCGGGCTTTTCAATATCTGGAATGGGGCTTTCACTTTCTCGCGGAGACGCGTCCGGCATTTCCACTGTTGGCGGAGAAGCGGACTCCGGCCGCACCGTGATTTCCTTTGGTTTAGGTGCCGATAGTGGTGGTGGCTATAAATATAAGAATAGTTTTTTTAGTTCAAAACACTAATAATATAGTCGGCGTCAATCCCCATTGCTTCTACGGACGAGCAATTGCAAAATCTGCAAGTTTGAATTTTTTTGTTTCTTGAAACGAATTGCCTGAATGCTGTCAAGTGATTTGTTAGGACGTTCCTGCACGCTGCTCTCGTTGTACCAGTAGAAAGTGTCGCCCAGACATAGGTTAACAGAGATTATCAGTCTCCGACACTCCGGCAAAATCTTTGTGACTTCACCCGGGATCGAACCGAGGATCTTTGACACTGATGCCAGCATCTCTAGCCACTCGGCCACCGCCACCTGGTGATGCTCACTCCACTTTTGCCGTTATCTATTAGACTGGTACAACAGAGAGATTCGTTTCAATTCAAACTTGAAAATTTCGCAATCGCGCGTCCGCTAGAAACAACGGGGATTGACACCTTTTTCGATTTTTAACGAATTTTTCAATTTTTGCCGAGTTTTATCATTTTTGACGAATGTTTTAACTTACTGGTGGCACGAGCATTGGCAATATTGGCGCGTTGTTTGTCGTCACAACTGGCATAAAACCAGGTGGTGGGACGTTCATCCCTGGTGGCGGGTACGGAAACCGTTGTGGTGGCATACGATTTGGGATCAACGACGTTGTTCCTAGATGAGTTGGTGGCTGGAAGCGGAAGAGAGTGGCATGGGCTCGTTCGATTTTCGAGTGGACTTGTTCGTTATTCCCATCCACTTTTTCGCCTTTGAATGGAACATGCTTGAACATTTCCCTAAAAAATATTTTGCTTTAGGTTTAAGAGAAATCTTCTTACTCTTCGGTTGTTTCAATTTCAAGATTGGTGCTGGAAGTGATAAAGGATTTGTAGCTGAGGAAGATGCAGTGGAAAACTGGTTTATCGTGACGAGGGAGTGATAGTAATGACGAGAACTCGCCATTTGGGATCAATACCATCAATGTGCCGTTGATAAAAGATATCGCAGCCTAAAATATAGAATTTAGTGAAAATTTTGGTCCAACGTAGTCACAGTTGCACAACCCTGGTACCTCCCCCCCCGGTAAAATTTGACCGGGAGTAGGTCATGGGGTAGGGAGGGGGTGGGTCATGAGGTGGGGAGGGGGTAGGTCATGGGGCGGAAGGGGGATAGGTCCTCGGTCCCCGACGCCGGAAACCGATTTTTTTATAAGGTCTAAAAAAAGGTCGCCAAACTGTGAAAGTGAAAACAACGTAGCCCACGGCGAGCGAAAGCGTACAAAAAGTCCCTTATAAAGTTCCTTAGACTTTTCGCTTCAATACACAGGCCTTCCTTGAATCAGGGAAGCATTTTTCCGAAAACTTACCACGTGCTCATTCCTCATCGCATTGTGGACCCGATAGAAAAGTGGCGAATTATTTTGAACAATTGTGAAATAGCTAGCGCACTGCAGTAGCCCATTTTTGTCTTGCACCACAATCTCAGGATTGCGGACGAGCCCGCCGGCGTTATCCGCTGTTAGCAACTTGGATATCGGGCTGTAATTTAAACAATCCGACCATGGTATTAGCATTTGGATTTCGATTTTTGACTCTCTAAATTTTGAGTGAGGAAATTTGTGTTGTACGAAAGCTTACAAGCCACGAGGCTTCATAACATTATCTGCATGTGAAGCGATCATTTCAACTCGATCCAGGGTTTCATTCTTGAATGCTAGAAGACCGGTCCAAACCACCGAATCTCGATCCAATCTTGACTTTAATGTTACAAGCTGCGGTCTAAAATATTGCAGATAACATGCGTGCCCCTAAAAAGGGGGCAATTTTGCGATTTTTTCAAATTTTTGAATCTTCAAAATAACCCTATATTTGAAATCTGTGTATTACAACGAAAACATGTAGTGAAAATTCGTCCTTGAATCAATAAAAGTTGTGTATTGACGCGAAAATTCAAAAAAAATTTTTTGGCAGTTTTCGTAAGTCGATGGAAAACGAAACTTTTTTTTAAATTTTCGCGTCAATACACAATTTTTATTGATTCAGGGACGAATTTTCACTGCGCTCATGTTTTCGTTGTAATACACAGGTTTCAAAAATCGCCATAACTTTCCGAATATATAAGTTTTTCATAGTGTTTTTTCCGACTGGTACATTACTCATTTATACAGGGTGAGTTTAAAAAAGTGCATTTTTGTGATTTTTGAACACGAAAAATGTTTTGGGGCAGGAAATTTGTTAAACTAAAAATGATCCATTTAGGGGTAATTTTATGCGGACAAACGATTGCGCGCATTCCCAAAGCATGAAAACGCTTCCTTGACCCTGATTCAGGGAATGGATTCGGTGTATTGATGCGAAAATCGAAAAAATTTCTAAAAGCATCCACCTGGGGGTAATTTTATATGAGGAATCGATTGTGCACGTTTTATAAGAATGAAAAAATTATCCTGATTCTGGAAATGGAGTTAGTGTACGGGAGAAAAAAAGAAAATTTTTCGATTTTCGCATCAATACACCGAATCCATTCCCTGAATCAGGGTCAAGGAAGCATTTTCATGCTTAGAAAATGTGCACAATCGATTTAAAAAAATTTTGTCGGACCCCAAAAATGCACTTTTTTACTCACACTGTAGTAGTAGGATCGATGAAATATTTGATAAACCTACTCTGGTGGTGTAATATTGACTAACACAAATGCAAACGGATAAACCCCGGTGGGAAAATCGACAAGTTCTCCTCTCTCATCATATTCATATAGGAAAATCTGAAAATAGAACAAAATTCCGTTGTTTTTATATGCTAAAATTTGTTGCCTGTGAAAATCGAAATTGATCATGACGTGCGATGGTGCGAATCTGTTGTGGAACTCTAGGAACATGTGAGTCGAAATACTGATCAGCTGGAGCATTAAAAGAGCTTAAGCCAACAGGCTTGGAACGTCCGGGCAAGATTTTGAAGATTAATATGCGCAATGGTACGCCCGCAAAGAAAGGCGACGGAGTGCACAGGTCCGAATAGCGGGATAAATAAACGCCTAAAAACCATTATCAATATGTCTTTAAAGGGGGTGCAGGTTTGGGGTCAATCTCGGTCGAAAAATTTTTTCTTTCAAAATCAAAATCTGACGTCAAATTCGTGTTCCCCGCATAAAATTACCCCTGAAAAGTTAAATTTTCGAAAGAACAGATTTTTCGACCGAGATTGATCTCAGATCTGCATCCCCCCCCCCCAAATGCATATCAAGCTTTATTTTATACTTTACACCAAAAGCAAAAAATTTTTTTGAGCAAAAATTTCGATTNAGATCTGCATCCCCCCAAATGCATATCAAGCTTTATTTTATACTTTACACCAAAAGCAAAAAATTTTTTTGAGCAAAAATTTCGATTTTGAGCAAAATTCGATTTTTGAGAAAAAAAATTCAATTTTTAAGAAAAATTCGATTTTTGAATAAAAATTCATTTTTTGAGCAAAAATTTCAATTTGGAAAAAAATTCGATTTTGAGCACAAAATTCGGTTTTTGATAAAAATTCAATTTTTGAGCAAGAATTTGATTTTGAGTAAAAAATTCAATTTTGAGAAAAACTTCAATTTTTGAACAAAATTCGATTCTTGAGACTTCAAGAAAATACCATTTGTACATGTCATAAACAATATATTTGTCCTTACCATGTTTAGCATTTCCAAGGTCACCGCAAAACGAATACCCGGAAGCATAGCCTCGACTGCAGATGAATTCCAACTAAAACAATCACACATAAGAGAGAACCGACAACCCAAAATTTTCGAGCAAATTACCTCACTCGTATCTGCATCTAACAGCAAAAAACCATAGCTAATATCATGGGGTCTGTCTAGCCTAGTAAGCTTTTGTTGTCGGCTCAAAAACTTCTTGTATAGATCGTTATTTACAACACGTTTGGCCTCGGTGAATCGAACATGGCCTTTTAAGCTGGGGTCGAAGAGATTTTCCAAAAAATGTCTTCCAACTTCCATGTGGAAGCGATTGTCGTTAACATTCACTGTTTGTAATAATTCTTCCACATTCGAATAGCCTAGATATATAACATTTTTCTAGTTTTACGAAAAATTTCGGCTACTTGGCGAAGTGGATAAGAAAGCCACCCGTCCGATCTAGCAAGTTAAGCAATGTTAAGCCCGCAGGTTCGATTCCAC
Organism: Acrobeloides nanus; assembly: GCA_900406225.1. Taxonomy (NCBI): domain Eukaryota; kingdom Metazoa; phylum Nematoda; class Chromadorea; order Rhabditida; family Cephalobidae; genus Acrobeloides; species Acrobeloides nanus. Next base: position 13,795 of record OZJO01013210.1, on the reverse strand, counting down.
TAGGGCCAAAATTTTGTTACTTTTCTTACAAAGAAGAAAGACAAGTTGAAAAGTTTTTTGTAAATCAAAATTTTTGTCCTAGTGAGATCGAACTTGCGGGTCCAACGTTGCTTAACTTGCCAGATCGGACAGGCGGTTTCCTTATCCACTTCTCCAATAGCTAATGATAGGAAAAAGAATTTTTCATGTAATTTTAAGGGGTTTGCTTTTAAAACTTTTTGTGATTCGCTCAAATAAAACTTTCGTCCCCAAGGGGGATAGGACCCACGTAGCAAGAAACTAGCGTCCTAGCCATTAGACTATGTGCGCCTAGATTTTCGAAATATCGCCATGAAACAGAATTAATCTTTATGAGAAAAGTTTTACAGGGTGCAGCAAAAAATGGCACGTTTGCGATTTTTTCATGTCTTTTAATTTTCACCAAAATAGCCCTATAGACGGTTTTTCTATGCGAGGAATCGATTGTGCACATTCTCGATTCTTGAAAATGCTTCCTTTACTCTAATTCAGGGAAATAAGAGTGTGTATTGAAGCAAATATCAAACATGTACTAATTTCCCAGGGAAGCATTTTAAAGTTTCGGGAATGCGCGCAATCGATTCTCCGCATAAAATTACCCTCACAAAGATGATTTTTGCAGGAAACCCAAAATTTTCGCTTCAATACAAAACACTCATGTTCCTGAATCAGAGTCAGGGAAGCATTTTCAAGCTTCGGGAATGCACGCAATCGATTCCCCCGCATAAAATTAGTCCTAATAGGGCCATTTTTGAAAAAAATTTCGAATCGAAAAACATGAAAAAATTGCCCAAATTTGTTTTAGGAAAAAACACCCTTAACAGTCGAAGTTTTCAAAAAAATTTCGGTTTGAGAAAGAGCATGGCCGATTTGACTTACCCATAAAGAATCATGAAAAAAGGATGTAGATTTTTTGATTAGAGAAAGCAAAATCAAATTGCCGCGAGTGGGATTAGATCCCCCTATATTTGGAATCGATACCGAGACCACTACCACTTAGCCATTCGAATGAAATTTTAGAATTTGCTTATTATTTCACATGTTGAAAAGTATAAATCATTTTTTCATGATTTTTTATAGGTAAGTAAAATCGGCCATGCTCTTTCAGAGTCTGAATGAATTTTTGAAAAATTCGACTGTTAAGAGTGTTTTTTCCCGATCCCGAAGGAGTTGTCGGGATTATGCTTATATCTTTTATGGTAAACTCGGAGCAAGGTGATTATATATAGGAGTCTTTAATGCAAAAAATTTTGAGAAAAATTGATCAATTTTAATTCATCTTTTTGAACTCTGTTGATTGACTCCCCTAGCTAGGACAGCTCCCAAATTTATCTTCATACGCAATTTTTTCGAAAACTATAACGATTCAGAATTGATTTTTTTCCATTTTTTGACCCCCAGAAAAAATTTTCAGAATTTTTCGATGCGCGCAATTGATTCCTCGCATAAACTTACCCCTAAAAATGATTTTGTTGGGGTTAAAACTTATAACCCCTAATTTTGACGCAATTTTTTCCATTTTTTGACCGGAAATTTTTTTCAGAATTTTTCAATGCGCGGAATCGATTTCTCGCATAAAATTACCCCCAATAGGGTCATTTTTACAAAAAAATTTTGTTTCTCCCAAATGGTCGCAAAATGCACCCCCCCCCCNCATAAAATTACCCCTAAAAATGATTTTGTTGGGGTTAAAACTTATAACCCCTAATTTTGACGCAATTTTTTCCATTTTTTGACCGGAAATTTTTTTTCAGAATTTTTCAATGCGCGGAATCGATTTCTCGCATAAAATTACCCCCAATAGGGTCATTTTTACAAAAAAATTTTGTTTCTCCCAAATGGTCGCAAAATGCACCCCCCCCCCTTTAATGTATTCTGCTCAGCAAAAAATGGATGAAAATATTGAATTATTAAAAAAACATAAATGTATAATCATAAAAAATGTCATAAAAATAAACATAAAACAAGACTTACTTGGTTGTTCAGCCTTCTTCTGCTTTTTAGGTATTACAAAATTTGAAGGTATAGTCCGTTTATTCGGATTAGGAAACATGTGAACAATTCTAGTACAAAAAAAATTTGTGTAAAATAATATATCGATGTGTGTATTACCTAAAGCAAAATTCGAAAAAAAGGTTAAATTTTGATATTTCTTAAAACACGTTTAAATATTCAAGGACCACTAAACTTTTGAATGGACCTCGAGAAAATTTATTTTACAAAAGAAAGAGGAATTTTTGCTGATCATTCTTTGTTTTTACGGTTTTCCTTGAAATTTTAATCCTTTCGAGAAGTTTGCGCTGAAAAATAATTTCCTTCAAAATTTTCAAACGTAAATATCTCGAAAGGGGCTATCTATACTTCAGTCGCAAGCTCTGCGACTGACCCCTTCCGGAATAAGAAAGTTGTCGCAAGCTAGACAAATTAGTAGAATCCACCTAGAAACCTCCAAAAAATTGACTTGCGACAACTTTTGACTCCGATAAGGGGTCAATCGCGGGCAGTCGCGACTTGAAGTATAGAGAGGCCCAAAGGGTTCAACCTTCAAGAGGTGCCGTAAAAACAAAAAATGATCAGCAAAAATTCCTCTTTCTTTTAAACATAAATTTTCGAGGTTCGTTCACAAGTTTAGTGGTCCTTCAAACAACTTATAGCTTTTAAATTTTAAAGCATAGACACATAACATATTATTGTGAATATTCATGTTTTCTTAATTTGTTGTTTATTAACCTAATAATATACTAATGGAAATTTTGATAAGGTCAAAGTCACAGATTAGTCTAAGATGAAAAGTGAACTTCTTTCATAATTCAACACCGATTTGTTTTACTATTGTTGCGATTGCGAGAGAGCCATCTTCTTATAAAAAACCAGAAATCAATAAAAAAAATCTATTATTACATTTAAAAAAGACAATAAAAAAAGCTATCAGTCTATAATTCTATACTATTCAAGAAAATTTCGATGCTATACAAAGTACAAATTTTTAATAAAATCTCTAACAAGGAACACTATCAGCTTGCCCCCTCCGATTTTGGCGAAACCGGGCTTAAAATGTTCCTCATTCGATTAAACCCGATTTGATTAAAAAATTTTTTGGAATTACGTCCCTATGCGTCGTCCCCGGGAAGATATGAGCATTTAAAGGGGGGGAAATTCAATTTTTAAGCAAAATTCGATTTTGAGCACAAATTTCGATTTTAGAGAAAAAAATTCAATTTTGAGCAAAAATTCGATTTTTGAACAAAAATTCATTTTTTGAGAGTATTTTTTATGGCCGGGTAGAAAATTTTTTTAAAAGACCTTTCTAGGGGTAATTTTATGCGAGAAATCGATTATGCACACTCTCGAAGCGAAAAAAATATAATTACCCCTAGAACGATGATTTTTAGAAAAAAATCGAAAATTTTTAATTTTACTTCAATACATACTCTTATTTCCCTGAATCAGAGAATCATTCTCAAGCTTCGGGAATACGCGCAATCAATTTTTCTCATAAAATTACGGTCTTTTTAAAAAAATTTCTACCCGACCATAAAAGATATCCCCTTTAAAGTTTGCAGAATGAATATACAGAAAGTTAAATTACTTATTAATTTTGCCTGAATCAGGGTTTGTATATTGAAGCGAAAATATCGGGCATTAGAAAATTCAAAATTTACAGACCCGTTTAGGACGAGCGATAGCTCATTATACTATGACTTGGGGAGTTCAATGAGCTATTGCTGGTCGGTAAATTTTGAATTTTCTAATGTCCGATATTTTCGTTTCGATAAACAGACTTTTATTGATTCAGGCAAAATTAATAAGTAATTCAACTTTCTATATATTCTGCGAACTTTAAATCTCGATAAGGAAGACCTATGGGGGCGAAATTCCAAAAAATTTTATAATTAAGCCGGGTATGAGGAATCGTTTGAAACCGGTTTCGTTAAAATCGGAGGAAGGCAAGTTGATAATGTTCCTTGTAAGTTTAAAGACGAAGCTGTTCTAGTATACACATGAAATAGGAAGAGATGAAACAGTTCCGGAAGATATCCCAATATAACGTGGGGGAGGGAGTAGCCAAATGATAACGTGGGGGAGAGGTAGCCAAATGATAACGCTTAATAAATTGGAGGGAGAGGTCAGAGGTTAACGGTGCCGAGCATATGTTCTGGGAACATGTACCCCCACACGTCACATATTCGAATGTGTACCCCATGGGCACATATGCCAAGTTGTGCCCATTGGCAATGTTCCGTGACGTCCAGAGATTAAAATATTGTGCCCGACACATGGAACATATGCCGGACCTTTAACCCCTGCACGTCATGTCACATGTGCCCGTGGGCACATCTTGGCATATGTGCCCATGTTCCCGAACATGTACCCGGCACCGTTAACCTCTGGGAGAGATAGCTAAATGATAACATGGGGGAGGGGTAGCCAAATGATAACGCTTAATAACATGGGTAGCATAGGTGCCCAACTACGGGGGGTGAGGTCCCCTATTTACGCGGTTGGTCCAAATTTTTATTACGGCGAGGATCCCAAATTACGAGGTTGGTCCAATTTTTCCAAAATTTTCGAAAAAAACATAAGGGGGGACCCTTATGTTTTTTAAAAAATTTTAAAAAATTTTTCGCTCACGACGAGGTTAGGGAGGGTGTCACCCCCCCCCATTGTTCAGCCGTGATGGGTAGGGGGCCTAAAATTCCCAAAAAATGATAACGTGATATCTGGACGACCTCCTACTGGAGAATTTGTCTATTATATTATACCATTGTCTATTATACCATTTCCAGCTATGCTTAATATATTACCTGTACTAAATAGTAACGATATTTACATTAAAATTGGACGATTTTAGTATAAAAAATTCAAAAAAGTTTGTGTTTTACAACGAAAACATGAACATCAATTCAAATTTCACACACAATTTTCTCGAAAGCCACAACGATTCACAGGTTGTCGTAAAAACGAAAAAGGCTCCATTTTTCATAAACTTTTTTACACACGACATCCAGATTTCAACGTGTTCCTAAGTTCAAAGGCCACTAGCTCGAGATTTTGCGAAGTAAAACTTTGTATTTTAACACATTCATATCAGCATAGCTGGAAATAGTATAATAGTCACATGTTCCAGTCGGTCTTCTAAGTTTTCATACAGAAGTACTCTTGTAATAATGTTAAAACCCTCAAATCCTCGTAGCATTTTCCATTTTATCCATTAGTTTTCAACTTTTCGAACACCCATCGTTTTTTACTTCAGATCTCTCTTGATTCACAAGAGTTACATTTTAAAATACAACTCACCTTTTAACCATAGATATCCAGGATTTCGCGACAGAGGGGAGCTAATGAGACAATTATTCGTCGGATTTTTGGGTCGCAGCGTCTCGATAGTCAAAAAAATTGTTATCAAAATCTTACATATAACAAAAACCATATTAATCATCAAGCTACATTTTTTATTTTCAATAGAATATTCAAGTTTAGACAATGAACGCGCGTTGTAGTTGCTTTCATCTTACTTTCTGTTGGCAACTTGTAAAATTCGAATTTTTCAATTTTAAAAAGATTTTCTGAAAATATTGGCAAGTTATTTTTGAACAACATGAAGGATATGTGAAAATATAGCTTTTTAATCCCCTCTGCCACAGTACCGAAAAATGAAAAAATTTTCGGAGCTATTGTGGATCAGGGCCTCCACTAATTGCGTCTCGAAATTTTGGAAGCACTAATTGCAATTATACTCACAAAATCTCTCTAAGGCACCATTTATACTTGCCGCAAGACGCGCGCGTCTTGCGGCAAGTATAAATGGTGCCTAAGCTAACCCCTTTATTTTCGGGGATTAACTCTCAAACCTGATCAAACAGAATAATCCCTGTTTTTCGGGGGGTAACCCCCGAAAAAAATCGTGGTTAACCCCCCGTAATTTCGGGGGTTAGCCCCCGAAAAACAGAGATTATTCCATTTGATCAGGTTTGAGGGTTAACCCCCGGAAATACAGGGGTTAGCTTAGAGAGATTTTGTGGCACTATTACTTTTTTTCACGTTTCTGGTTTTTCACGCTTACTTTTTTCACTCTTAGGCCCGTCTACAGTTCACTCGCAGGGCTTGCGAGTGACACGCGAATAGACCCTTTCAGGGCTAAAATTTATCTAGTTTTTCTAAGGTTTCATATAGTAGAACCTTCGAAAAACCATCTGCGAGTAAATTTTAGCCCTGAAAGGATCTACTCGCAAGCCCTGTGAGGGAATTGTAGGTGGGCCCTTACTTTTTTCACTTAAAAAATTATTTGTCTTATTGACAATCAGGCAAATATTTTTAATGTATTTATGTGAACAAAAGATATGCAAATTTCGGATGTTTTTCAAGTCGTTCTTAAACTAAATGAAATTGTTTCGATCGATAAGGATATTACAACGAAAATTGGGGAAAAAATGGTCACGGGAAAAAAGGGTATGGGAAAATTTGTTCCTCAACCCTTCCAAAATTTCGAGACACAATTAGTGGAGGCCCTAAATCAATCATAAACAGACGTGATTGGTTATTGATAAAACTACAAGAAGGGGGGCAAAAGTCCTCGCGTAATAGGCGGTATATCCTCGCCTAAGGGGCAAAAGTCCTGACATTGTCAAAAACGCTGAAAAGGTGTCTTCTTGTCCAGAATTTTCAAGAAAATACGTTTATGAAATGTCAAGACTTTTGCCCCCTTGGCGAGGACTTTTTGCCCCCCCCCCTATAGCTTTATGTTTTAGTTAAAATGGCTTCTTCAAGACGCACTTTATCTTCATTATCAACAGGTTCATCTATTTCAACGACTTCTCGTCTTGAACATATTTCGAATCCTAACTTAGACAACCGTTCAGCTATTATCATAGAAATTGGGCAAAAGTTAACTAGGTCTGTTTACTTTTTGTAGTTAAGCCAAAAATTTTGGGCGGGAATCTATTCCATTCGTTCTGAAAATTTTTTTTGCAACCGCAAAGGTACAGTGCACACCAGTGCAGCTAAGGATTAGGTAACTTGGAAAAATTGAAATTAAATCGGATTCCTATGATCAAGCACAATTCGGAAAGCTGGGTGGCTGGAGAAAATTTAAAAAAAGGAATTATTGAAAATTTTTCAAATTCTTCGAGTATTGACTGTTTGAACAAAAAAAACAACCAAAAAACTTGGAAAATACTTGCTATGTTCGATGTTTAAAGATGGGACAGAACGATTTGATGAGTGTAGAATTGCTTGCTCGAACTTATCTTTTTTGATGTCTATAAGTTTTTCAATTTCTTTTGAAAAAGTTTGTTTTTATAATGAAATCTGAATTTTAGAATCGGATTTTCGGGTGAGTTGGTTCCAAGAGAAATAATTCGCACGGAATATATTGACCCAATGAATCCAACGCCAGCTCCTGTATTCGATAAAAATCTTGATGCAAAAGAAAAGCAAGACCGTTTAACAATGTTTTTGAAATTTTTGATTTTAAAGTAAGCTTATATATCAATTTGAAAATTTATGGAGTTTTTGTTAAAATCTATTGTGCATAAGCTATTATAAATTGTACTAGGAGCCTATAAATCTTTTTGCAAATGGCAAATTTTGCATTTTTCACTTTTTTAAAAATGTTTCTTGTCAGTCAAAATTCTACCGCGAGGGGTTTTTTTTCGAAAATTGCCATTTTTCATCATCAAAAATGACCAAAATATACCATTTTTCACTAAAAAATGACTTTTTTTGAACAATGTGATTTTTGGAAATCACTTTTAGGAAATTATTATCCTCTGTAAAAGATCGCCGTGTAGTAATTGTTGAAAGTTTGTTATCACCCGAAGATGTGAGAGATGCAATAGCTAAAAGTTTATTCGAATCTCCATCATTGGGTACTCCATCCATACTGTTTGCACCCAGCCATTTGCTGTGTACTTTTCCATTCAATGCCAAGGTTGCTCTGGTTGTAGATGTTGGATACAACGAAGCTGTACTTTTTCCAGTAAGCTCGCATGTATTGGGTTGTTCAATAAGTGATGGCCGCTTAAAAAATGTCTCTAATTTCGTCATTTTCTGCCGTTTTCGATGAAATTTTTTTTCATCATTAGAGAACTGATGATTGAGAATTCGAATATGAGGCCCTTTTTGCCTGAAAATCATTTTTTTAATATCAAAAATAAGTTTTTTGTTGAAAAACAACACCATTTTTTTAGCAATATATTCGTTCAAACTCGATTTTTTTCTCAAAGACAATGATAAATTGTCCCTGAATCAGGGTCAACAATGCATTTTCATGCTTTAAAATGTTTGCAATCGATTCCTCGCCTAGAAAAATCTATAAAAATGATTTTTTCGACAATTTATCACTCTGTCTTTGAGAAAAAAAACCGAGTTTGAACAAATATATTGCTAAAAATGGCGTTTTTCAACAAAAAAATCATTTTTGATATGAAAAATTGATTTTCAGACAAAAAGGACCTCTTATTTGGATTCCCCATGATCAGTTCTCTAATGCTGAAAAAAATCTCATCGAGAGCAGAAAAATGACGAAATTAGAGGCATTTTTTGAGCGTCCATTACTTATTGAGCAACCCAATATTTATTTTGTTATCGTAGCTTTTTTAGGTATGGGAAACAATTGTTATGCTGAATAACTGGCAGGCTGGTCCTTTAGGTTCTGCGCGAGTCGAGCAAAATATTCAAAAACTGTTATTGAAACTAGCCAAAATTCGATGTTATGATAATTCTGTTCGCCAGTTTGAAGAAAGAGATCTAGAGCTTATAGAAAAGAATTACATATTGGAAGATATTTGTGTTCGCTTTTGTTTTGCTACAACCAGAGAGCGTGGCTTGAAAATTCAACTCAATGGTATAGTCCGTTTCAGCTCCAACTAAAAAAAGCTGGACCCAAAATTCAAATTCCGAAGTTAGCATCCTGTCTGATCTGACAAGTTAAGCAACGTTGGCCCGTGGATTCGATCTCACTAGGGCTAAAATTTTGATATACAAATAACTGTCCTTACAAAGAATGAAGCAAAAATTTTTTGCTCTAATGAAAGTTTTTTATATATCAAAATTTTTGCCCTAGTGGGATCGAACCTGCGGGCCCAACGTTGCTTAACTTGCCAGATCGAATGGGATGCCGAGGGGGGGGGGGCTTCTAATGGATTTTTTATATAGAATGCGCTTCATTACTTACTTCCAAAACCTCATTTTTAGCCATTGATAACTCAATACAAATAGATGCTTCTCCACCTGATGTTGAACTTCCATTTGGCACAGAAATGCTAATTTTACCAGGATATATTCGGTAAGACTGCGTTCAAGCATGTCAAAAAGTTGTCAAAAAATGTAACTGCTTAATTTTCAATAAAATTTTGTTTATTAAAACGATTGGTCATGAAGCATAAAATTTTATTGATCGAGAAGCAAAAAAACCAATGAAATTCTATGCTTTATAACTAATCGTTTCAATAAACACGATTTTATTGAAAATTAGGCAAAGTTACATTTTTTGACATGCTTAAACGCTGCCTAAGTAAAATCTCTTTCACAGTTGTGCAAAGAAAATATTTTTTTGTGCATTAAAAAATTTCTTTTTAGCGAAGCTGCAGCAGAAGTAATATTTACACATGGCGATGTCGATAGTCGCTCTTTACCACAACTTATTTTGGATACTGTTGTTAAAGTAAGTTTTTTTGTTAAAAATATTCGTATGTTTGTAAATTCATGTTTAGTGCCCAGTCGATTTGAGAAAGGTCTTCCTGAAAAATCTTCTAGTAGTTGGTGGACTTGCTAGGATGCCAGGATTTTTGGCACGTTTGAAATCCGAATTGCTTTGGCTAATGGCAAATGAGTTTTCACTATTGGATAAAATAAACGACGTGCAATTTTATCGCTATCCTCAGGATATTAACTTGGAACTGTATTGTTCTTGGCTTGGGGGTAATAATTTTTATGCAAATTTCTTGCCAAAAATCGCATCTCGTTTCACATTTAAATTTTGTTCGAAATTTTTGGCAAAACATGCCTTTTTTTTAAACTATTTCTGTGTGCTTTCATTTTTTACTGTCTTTAAAGGAGCGTGTGAATCCTGTCCGTATCGGGTTAAAAAAAAGCGACCGTTTAAGGGAAGGGCTGCGAGTCTATCTATATTCTTACACCACTAAACAAAAATATTTAAGGCAGCATGTTTGGTTCTTTGGAAATCTTACAAAGTCGATCATTGTCACGTGAAGAATGGTTACTGAAAAAGAAAGTTCCTGATTGGACAAAAATAATTGACGACTATACGATTCCACCTCATGTGAATATTCATCGTGATCGCTAAAGAGTTACGATAATTTTTGATTACGGGTTTTTATCTTTGTTAGTGGCCCAGATGTTGTTAAATCCTACGGTTTCGAAAAATTTTAATAATTTACCTTATTCAATGCCTTGTGTATTTTCTGAAAAATTCCAATTGAGAAAAACATAAAGGAGTTTTGGAGTTTTTTGAATTGTTGCAAAAATTTAATTTTTGCTGTTAAATAATGAAGATAAGAAAAAACAAGCGAAAATTTTTGTTGAAAAATACTTGTTTTTAAGCTGAAAAAATGTTCAGAAAATGAAAAATTTTGGTGAAAAACGGCAAATTTTGATCATGTCACGATGTCAAATCGCGATAAAAATAAATCTCTTCAAAAACCCGATTTGCAGTACCTAGTTTTGTAGATAAAAATAAGCTTGTTTTAAATATTTGTGTTAAATTGTAATTTGATTTTGTTTTTGGATTCTTATTTATAAGACAATAAAAATTTAAATAATTTACACAAGTGATAACAAAGTTTTACTAGTGATACAGTTTTAAAATTTTCACGAACTTGTGTAATCAAGGGCTTCGTTAGGATTTCATTCTAGGGGGAAAAGTTTTTAAAAAAATTGAATTTTGCTCAAAATCGAATTTTTGCTCAATAACCGAAAATTTTGCTCAAAATCGAGTTTTGCTCAATTTTACTAAAAAAATTTTTCAGGGAAGTTGGCCGTCTAATCAAACCATAGCCCTTGATCTTTGTTTTTTGGAAAATTTCAATAGGGGAGAATTTATCGCGTTGCTTTCCTTAACCATTTACATGAAAAATGTGTTACATAACACCGCCACTTTATGTAACACATTTTTAGGCACTTATGCAGTTCATGGCTCACCTTTGAAAACTTATGTTTTTTTGCGCCTTCAGCGCAAAATTTGTTTTGCCAATCACGATATACTTTGGATGATTGGCAACACAATTTGACGCTGAAGGCGCGAAAAAACATGTTTTCAAAGGTGAGCCTCGCAAAAAAAACTGTATAAGTGCTCATTTTTCTATACTTATAGAAGCAAGGGATCTGATTTCCGACTCATACATACTAATACGAAAAATTTTCTTCAGAANGTGAGCCACGCAAAAAAAAAACTGTATAAGTGCTCATTTTTCTATACTTATAGAAGCAAGGGATCTGATTTCCGACTCATACATACTAATACGAAAAATTTTCTTCAGAACAATAAATTTACAAGTTGCTTAATTCATTAAATTTACTAATTTATCACTAATAAATTCATCGTTTGTTAGCAAAAAATTCATATAGACGTCAAAATCATTGGTTTTCCTTTCTGATTTACCTTTTGGAGCTGAGATAGAAAATGAATCATGACGTAAGTTAAAAGCCCTGAGGAAAAGTACGACGTGGTTTTATGAGAAATCGAATGAATCATTACTGAATTTGTCTATAACGGACTATATTACGCATTCAGAGTTCCAAGGCCAAATCACTGGAAATAAGCGAAATCGTGATTGGATCAGGACGAACGATGATGTGGTTTTGGGCTGAAAGGTTGATTTGGCCGCAAGCTTGTTGATCAAATAAGATGTCAACCTGTTCTCAATTGGAAAACCCGTCCTTATTTATGGGTACTTTTTATGTTCAGTTTTTAAAAGTTGCAAATTTTGAAGCATTGTTCATTTTCTTTTCTATATTCGAAAAAATTTTTAAACTTTTTATTAAATCAGGCAACGTGTACATTGAAACGAAAATAAACATGGATCCTTATAGCTTTTTTGATGCATCCCTGCGTGGTCGTATGGCGGGAAAACCAGGATTAGTACTAATACTTATTTCTCGCCATACAAAAGATGCATAAAAAAGCATCCATGTTTCTTTTTGTTTCAATGTACACTTTGCCTGATTCAATAAAAAGTCCAAAAGTAGTCAAAAAAATTTTGACTATAGAACTTTAGAATGTTCTGCCGCAAATTATTTATTGCTGTTCTTTTATCAGAACTATCTATCGTTACGTTTGCTTGTCTTTGTTTGCCACAGCTTCCCGTTTGTCGTAAGAATTAAGCTGTTATATATTCATTTTTATAAAAAAATTTTAGCACCCCCACCACCACCTATTATTTGCCCACCGCCGCCTCCACCATGTCCACCTCCAGTAATTTGCCCACCATCATTCTGCCCTCCTCCGCCGATTTGCCCACTCCCTCCCCCACCACCTCCACCCTGTCCGGCTCCACTTCCGTGTCCACCGCCAATGCCTTGTAACCCATGTGGAGGGCTACAAGGCATTGGGGGCTATGGTGGTCCACCTGTTTCTTATCAACGTGCTCCTATAATCAACGATTGCTGTTGTCAATGTGGCTCACCATGTCGTTTTATGCATCGAGCCAGGACTCATGGTGCCAAGATTTTTGCAGCTACCTCTCTTGAAGTTGAAGAAGATCCTCAATGTAACTCGGAGAAGCTACGTAGTCTTATTGAAGATGTAAATTTCCAAACAAAATGTATTAGATATTTTTTCATTTTTTTGCAGAATATAACAGGTGATCCTTCAATTTCCAAACGTGCAATTCAAAAAGCGGCGGAAGAGAAGATGGATGGTCATATTAATGTGATATGTGCAAAATCGGACTTTTCTTATGTTGCTTATACCGAGACTTATTGTCAAGCAAGCGTTGATGGCGTTACTTGTTATGCTTTCAAACCATTGTAAATCTTTAAAGGACTAGTGGGGAAAAGTTTTGTTGATATTCGGATAGTTCATGAAAAATGGAGCATTTTTTGTTTTTACGGTATGTTCTGAATCGTTGTAGTTTTCGAGAAAATTGCATTTGAAATTGTTAATGTTTTCGTTGTAATACACAAACTGTGTATTACAACGAAAACATGTACGCAAATTCAAAATTTCTAACGCAATTTTCTCGAAAACTACAACGATTCAGAATTTACGGTAAAAACAAAAAGTGCTTCATTTTTCATGAACTTCTTGAATATCAACAAAAATGGGTAACTTTTTTCCCATTAGACTGGTCCTTTAAAACTATTTCTGTCTGATTTCTTTTGTATAAAATTTTGTGTGTATAAATAATGTGTTTCGGAGAATAAAACCTTCAAAATTAGCTTAAATATTATGGAATGATTTTTGCTAATTATGGTTGAATAGGATAGAACATAGTCCTCCATTTCACATGCATATTCTTTTTATATTCAATATGGATTGCTCTCATTTTTGAAAATTTTGGATCGGATTAACACGCCGAGACGTGAAAATCCAGGGAATTTTAAATTGGGCAAAAATTTTCGGACTCGACCGGAATTCGAACCCGGATCAGGCTCCTGGCTATCGTCCAAGTGCACTACCATTGTGCTACCGAGACCTCCAACTGATGCCCGTTCTGGTGAGTATTTGGCAAAAAACGAGCAGGTCTCGGTAGCACAATGGTAGTGCACTTGGACGGTAGCCAGGAGCCTGGTTCAAGTCCCGGTCGGGTCCGAAAAC
>OZJO01013205.1:0-14090 GCA_900406225.1 Acrobeloides nanus | reverse complement strand
ACCCCTAAAAATGATTTTGTTGGGGTTAAAACTTATAACCCCTAATTTTGACGCATTTTTTTCAATTTTTTGACCCCTGAAAAATTTTTTCAGAATTTTTCGATGCGCGCAATCGATTTCTCGCATAAAATTACCCCTAAGAGGTCACTTGTTAAAAAAATTTAAAAAATTTTTCTACTCGGCCATATTTGACACCCCCCTTTAAGTCTGATCCCATTACGGCTATAGGTTTCTGAAAAGAGCTTGGCGAGAGAAGAAAAACGACACCAAAATCATGGGGTACCCGTCTGGAAAAATTAAGAATTCAATTTTTCATTTTTGCTTTTTTAGCTTAGGTGTTTGATCAGAATACCTTTCAAAATAAATTTTTTAGCCCCTTATCATCTTTTAAATTAAGGCTTTAGTGCAATTTTGTGAGTAACTTTTATAATTCCACGTGGGCGAGTAGCGAAGATGCTCGATTGTAGATAATTGATCTCAGGTTCGATTCTAAGTGTGCTGAAAAGTTTTTGCAACAATGAAATTGTTGTTCTTAAGATCAAGATAACCTATATTGATGACAAATCTTTAAGATTCTCGAATTTATTTATATTAAAAATATATAATAGATTTCATTAAAATAGGTCATATATAACACAGAAATGTACTTGATTGTTCTCTAGTGAAAGAGTAACAACAATTAAATAATTGCTACGATTACATATAAATCAAATTCTGATTAAAATTAGAAAAAGAAAATTTTTAACCTGAAAACGCTCACGAAATTTTCGATTTTTTTTTCAAAACTTTTGTGTTGAAATCTTTGAGCTAACACAAACATAGGTCGACAAGGTGGGGGGAGTGGAGAGGACCCCCGATAAGGTGGTCCCTTCCCCACCACCACTTCATTAAAAAGGACCTTTTTTTAGCTTGAGATAGTCTTCTGACACCCAATTTTTATAGACTACCTCATATGTTCGGCGGGATCCATGAGGTTTTCCCCCTTAATTGTGGGTCCATGAGTGCGTCTTCAGGCTCTCCCCTTTGCTGACTTTGCTGACCTATGAACGCAAAAACCGGCGCCACAGGCAAAAATTTGTTTAAAAAATGATGCTGAAAATGATCAGAAAATGATAAATTTTTGGTTTAAAAAAATATCAAATTTGGGGATTTTTGTTGAAAAATGAAAAAATCGAATTTTTGCCTAAAAGGTGAATTTTGTGTGAAAAATCTACAGGGTGTCCCAAAAAAGTAAAATTTTGAAATTTTTTAAAGTCTTAAAAAAGTATCAGTTTTTGGAATCCTGTTGATTGCGTCTCCCCAGGGAACGATCCAAAATTTTTCATATAGGGTTTTTCTATGAGAAGAATCGATTGCGCGCATTGAAAATGCTTCCTGGATCCTGATTTAGAGAAAGGGGTGGGTGTATTGAAGCGAAAATGAACCAACATTCGGATTTTCGTTGGAAAAACGGCTGTCTAGGGGCTTTTCTATGCGAGGAATCAATTGCATGCATTTTCGAGCCGCGAAAATTTTTTGCATTTCTTTCAACTTTTTCCCTTGGGGGGATCAAGGAGTAAAAAATCGAATCTTCAAAAAGTTCTCCCCAAATCGGTTAATTTTTTGTATTAGGGGTTTTTCGACATGGGGAACTCAAATTTGAGATAATTTTTTGATTTTAACCACTGGAAGTTACACCTACCTACCAGGAATATAATCCCTAAATGTTTCATAACTAAAATCGCTTAAATCGATGTTAGGGAAAATTTTTGCCTCAAAAATTTAAGTCTTAAAAAAAGTTAAAAATTCATAAAATTAAAAGGTCTTCAAAGAATGGTATTTATTCAAAAATTAAAAAATATAAGCAATTCTAGTATATTATTCTTTGGAATTCATTATCCAATGGATTTTATCTGGCGCTTCGTTTACAATCAACTTTCGACCTTTGATGAATTCATTTACAGCCTTCTTTACACCTTAAAAAAATACAGGGTGTCCCACATAATTAACTTTGAGCGAACATATCTTTTGATCCATAAAAGATTTTCGATGCGGTTTTTTTAAATGGAGACAAGGCAATTTTGAACAACTTATAGGGGGGGGGTGTACTTTGCAGCCGCATCTCGAAAAAAATTTATCTTCACAAAAATGACCCTATTGGAGGTAATTTGATGCGAGAAATTGATTCCCCCGCATAAAAATTACCCCCAGAAAGATGATTTTGAGGCAAGAAACCCAAAACTTTTTGATTTTCGTTTCAATTTTTCCCTGAATCAAGGTCAAGGAAGCATTTTCACGCTTCAAGAATGTGCGCAATCGATTTCCTGCATAAAAATTACCCCTAGTAGGGTCTTTTTTAGAAATAGAAAAAAATTTTTGTTAAAATTTTGACCACACCAAGTGACAATCCATAAGGGAACTTGCTCCGAAAAATCTATTTTAATTTCAAAATCGGAGATCGCTTCGACAGATATACAGACGCATTTTATATGTTTATACATAGTAGTAGGGTATTAAAATTTTTGTTGACCCCTTATTTTCTTTTTCTAATCACTATTTAATTTATGTTTCATCTTGGCAACTATGGTGCACTTCTGACAAATTATGATAACAATCAAGCTCACTTCTTTCCTTAATCTATATATGACCTATTTGATGAAATTTCATTTTCCATTTTCAATGTTAACAATTCAAAAGATTTTATCACAAATGTTTTATAAGTTATCTTGATCTCAAGAACAAAATTTTATTTTTGACAAATATTTCATCTGTTTTATATAACGGTTAGGGTAATGCGATCAGTGGATATGTTAGAGTCGAAGTTGACCCAGTGGCCTGTTGCAATGAAACGGAAAATGGAAAACCGAAAACGGAAAATTTTGCTATTTTTTGGAAAAATTTCCGTTTTTTAAACAAAATTTTAGTTTTCCATAGAAAATATAAAAAATGTGAAAAAGCAAAAGCGGAAAAAGGACTATGGATTTTGATAGTCCGTTTTCGCTTTTTCACATTTTTATGGAAAACGAAAATTTTCCAAAAAATACATGTAAAAAATAGCGAAATTTTCCGTTTTCCATTTTATTGCAACAGGTCACTGGGTCAAATTTGACTAGTCAAAGTTGATTTGAGATACATTTACAATATATTTACTGAACCTTTTTTTGAATAAATATGTATTCTATTTTGCTTAGGCTAGGCTTAGGCCTAAGCCTAAACCTAAGCCTAATTTCTATTATTGTTAAAGATTTTTATGACGTTTGAAGGTTCAGCTCCACCTCATAAATCCTGGCTATGCCCTTTGTTTTTTCCTCCACCCTGTATATTTACAGAAAAATGGATCCGATATTGGTAAGAGGTAGATAAATGAGATTTAGATGAATTCTTTTGATTTTCTAATAACATTTATGGTCGGCCATTGACTGATACGCGGTTCCATCGTTTAGTGACGCCTTAAGAAGAGTGAAGTGACAAGGTTCACCACATTGGCCTGTAGTAAAATAGGCTTCAGGATTTTTTTACGCTCAAGATCATCAAAAACGGATGAAAACTGACGGAGTAGAGGCGTTTTGAACTTATGCCTTCGAAATGGAGTTCAAACTACAAAGATGTAAAAACTACAAATCCGCAACTGGCTATTTGCGAAAACACAGACTTTACGCGTTGAGATGTCTCAGATAATCTTTGTGATTTTATCTGGGATATCGGAATATGCCCCCTGCACAACTTTTAGAAATTTCTCCAGCTGTGCAAGAGATTTTATCGACTATCGAGAAATTTCGAAGACTTGTATCAATTTAAACATATTTAATCATCTTGAATATCTCAATTTTGATACATGTGAGAATATATATTATTAGCTAAAATAAAAAATGATCCTTAAGACAATTATTTTCATATTTTCTTTAATGTTAACAGTGTATTTAGTGTATGAACTAAATTTCATTAATGATATTGGTAAAGACATCCGGGCAACGGAGGGGGACTAGACCCAAAATACGAATTGATTTCGTATTTTTAAGGCTGCTTCCAAGCATGTTGAAAAAGTTGTCGGAAAGTTGTTGAAAAGTTGTCAAAAAAAATTTCGACTTTTCGACATGCTTGAACGCTGCATTCTAAGCGTTTTTCCTGCAAAAAATACGAATTGGGTTCCTATTTTTCCTTTAAAGGCAGGGGGGGGGGTTCACCGATGGGGGAAAAATCTGATTTTGAAGAAAAAAGTTCAATTTTTTTGTATTTCTGACCTCCGGGGGGTAAAATTCGCCTGAAAAATCGATTGCGAGCATTTAGAAAGCGTGAAACCCAGTCCTAATGTGTCAAATGCCAAAAAATGGAGTTTTTTTAGCGATTTTTTACGATTTTCTCGAAAAATTTTGCAAATTTTTTAAAAATTTTTTCAACAATTTTAAAAATTACACTACTCAAAATATCAAAATGCAAAAAATTTTTTATGAAATGCATTTTTGGCCGAGATAATACAATTTTTAGTACAGGGTGGTGCAAAAAAGCCGCAATTTTGAAATTTTTGAGGGCCATTTTTTCTAAAAACATCATTTCTAGGGGTAAAAATAGCTGAAAAACACGATTCCGGCGTCAAAAAAATTTTTTGACTCATAAAAGCCCCTTAAAATGGCAAACAACGGGGTTTTTAACCCCAATTTGTTTTCGAAAAAATGGCCGTCAAAAGGTTCAAAATTGCGGTTTTTTGCACCACCCTGTATATATTACCATACATATGCAAGTTTTTTCACATTTTTTCATATTCTTTATTCAAAATCAAATTGTTTAGAAATACAAAAAAATTGAAATTTTTTCTTCAAAATCGGATTTTTCCTCCATCGGTGAACCCCCCCCCCCTTTAAATTTTTATCAATACGATGAAAAAGGGAGGGGACAGTTCCCCTTTGCCCACGTAAGTTGGTAAATTTAGCGCAGACTAAAAATGAGGACGGGGTATAATGTCATTTTAATGGCTAGTTACAGGCCCGTAGGACGTTTCGGGGGTGACCCACATTCAAGATTTTGGGCAAAAACATAAGGTGGGACTATTAGGAAAAATTGTTTTCATATTTTCGATTTCTGGAAGGAGGGGTCTAGTCATAGTTACGGGCCTGGCTAGTTAGCATATGCCCAAAATTTTATTGTGCCTTTGTTTTTGGGACGGGTGTAGTGCCTGTGAACCGGGGGTCGAGTACTAACGCGCTTGGAGGGGTTATGAGTGTGACTCCGAGCCGCACAATTTTACACATATGTAAATTATGAAGTTGGCATCCCTGTGTGGTCGTAGGAATTTTTTGAAAGCTATACCCATGATTTCAGTGTGAATCGTCTTCTCTCATCGTCCCCTACAACTTTTGTTTTTGTCCCGATTTTCAATCAAGCTTTCCCGAGATCGTCTGTACAGACAAACACACATCACACGTTTATAGTCGTAGGATTAATTATAGATTCTTATTTGACAACTTATAAATTTTATAAAGTTAATTTAATGAAAAGAAAACGTTATATTACTTGTACATATAATGATGGCTTTACAGGTGGTCTAGGAAACCAAGTAAATCTTATAGAGTGCCCCCAAAAATGGTAATTTTGGGGAAGGTCAAGATATGTTCTATTCATCTAAAATGCATGAGAATTTTGGCATATGGGTATTGTTATGCGAGGAATCGATTGCGCACACATTCGAAGCATGTAAAATTTTGTCTGACCCTGATTCAGGCAATTTTCGCTAGTACATCGTATCTGTTTCATGGCCAGGGAGGGTATTTTGGATTGTTGTCTAAAATACATTTTTGCCTTTTTTTGCACTCCGGCTGATAAAAAGTTTTTGTAAATCTATGAAACAACCCCCTCCTTGGGAGTAAAAAATTTCGAATTTTAATTTTAAAAAATTTACCAAATCGTCTGATTTTTTTGCATCTAGAAGGACACGGGGAACTCGAATCTGAAAGAATTTTTTGATTTTGGCCACAAGAAAGTGGTGATGGCTCTATTCTAGTTTATGCGTCCCAAAAACTTTTATGAGTTCCATGAACTATTATGCGTCCCTTCAAATTCTTATGCATCCCTTCAGATTTTTATGCGTCCCATAAAAATGGTATGCGTCCCATCAATTTTTTTTATGTCTTAGCCTAATCCTAAACCTATGCCATAAAAAATTGATGAGACGCGTAAGAATTTGAAGGGACGCATAAAAGTTCATGGGACTCATACAACTTTTAGGGACGCATAAACTAGAATAGAGCCGAATTATTTGTGAATTGTATGCCCATACAAAAAATTCCTTGTGAGATGTTAATTTGTGGGCTGTAAAGCATCCAAAAATTGAATCCTTTCCAATTAAATTTAGCTATATCGCTTCGCAACACTTTATGGAATGGGTAGAGAGCTAGGAAGAGAAGTGTATTTTGATGGAAGAAATATGAGACAAGTGCGAAGAATGACGGATATAGCTGAAATTTTCCCTTTTATTCATGATAATTTACATATAAAAGTGTGGGTTTTGAAAGCTTTAAAAATTTCATCATTTTTCAGTTCCCAATCGATGAGGACGTTTATTATTCAACAAAAATTGGGTTTCAAGATTTTGCTTATGAAGAATCTATAAAAAGGTAAGAATTTCTTTAATTACAGAGACCGTTTTCTTTAAATACCCACTGTTAAAAAATACATCACCCAGGAGGGTCAAAGACTCGAACTTTCAAAAAGTTCTCCAAATGGATTGAAATTTGGTGTCATGGGGAAGGGGTTTCGACGAGAGAAAGAGGATTTTAAGCCCGAGTTTGTAGAGCAAAAACACTGAAAAAATAGCCCTTTTTAGTGTTGTTGCTTTAAAATCTTGGGCTTAAAATCTTTTTCAATAAAAGTTTTTCCTAAAACAACCCCAGATCCCTTCTATCCAACGTGTGTTCGACCATAAAAATCGGATTTATGGTTTTGGAGATATGAATTTTGAAAAGCTGCTATACTCAAGTGAAACGCACTGTATAAACAATATTTTAGTTTGAGCAATATTTCTCATCCATTTTTAAGACTTAAAGCCACTTGGTTACATGTCTATCGCTATTTTCATCCAAAATATCAAAATGAAATTCGACAATTGTTCACGTGTTCTCGTAGCATAATGAAACAAGTAAATGACTTTGCTAGATACCTTTTCAAGTAATTATTTTTTGTTGAAAAAAATTGTGTGGCGCCCGAAGGACGCTACATGGTCGAGTGGTTAAAGCGCTAGACTTGCAGTTTATAGGCTCGGATTCGAACCTTTTTGTTAGCTTTTGCATGAACTTTTTTGCATATCCCTATTTTTATGTCTATTTAGAGTATTTTTATGCAATTATTTTTCATATTTATGCATGTTGGTTATGTATAGCAACGTTTTTTTTTATCAAATACACAATCAATTGGTCTTTGGTGGGACGCGAACCCACGTTATACATAACCAACATGCATAAATATAAAATAATAGCATAAAAATACTCTAGACATAAAAATAGGCATAAGCAAAAAATTTCATGCAAAAACTTTTGTTTCAAACCGGGATTCGAACCCAAGCCTATAAACCGCAAGTCTAGTGCTTTAGCCACTCGGCCATATAGATAGGGAATGAACCCCCATGTACTCGTTTTTACTCAATTTTTATCAAAAAATTCAAAATTTTTTCAAAACTTCAAATTTTTGCTAGAATCCAAGGGTGCTGGGTGCTTTTGGGTGCGGGTGCTAGCATCCACTTTTCGGGCCTTGGACCACCCATTATTAATACATTTAAAAATCTTCGCTTTTTTTATTATACGCTTATTTTTTTAATAGAAATGATAGTTCTCATTTATTGTGTGCACATATTCGTCGTGGAGATTTTATTGGATTTTCTTTGGAAGAAGCAACAGAAGAATTTATATTACCAGCACTAGAATTCATTACAACATATTTAAAAGTTCGATATTTTTGTTTCAAACTAAAATTATTTTTTTATCATAGAATGCGGGTCATAATAATATTTCACTATTATTTATTGGTAACGATATCAAGTTTGTTAAAGAGCTCAACTTAACCAATTATGTGAGCTTTAACTTTGTCTCATATAAATTGTTCAAAGTGGGGGAGGGGGTCAACTTTGCAGCAACACTCGGGAGACCATTTCTAGCAGAGTTTTTATCATTGGATAGATATATACATTTGACTTGATTTTGGTGTCATTTTGAAACTCAGAATCTGAAAAAAGTTATGATAAAAACTCTGCTTGAAATGGTCTCCCGAATACCGCTGCAAAGTTGACCCCCCTCCCATTTAATAGAAATTTTCATCTATTTATACTCCGGAACCTTTATCTAAAGGTGGTGATATGTGTCTAGGAGCAAATTATTGCAAATCAATGCTCATACCTGCCTCTGGCTCTACATATGGCTGGTGGATGTCTTATTTAATGCCAGAAAATTCCACTGTATTTTATAATTCTCAAATGACTAGAAACCGAACTAAAATAGACGAAAAAGAAAGATATGATTACAATGTTTTTTTAAAAGAATGGATCTCTTTATCGGTGAAGAATGGCACTGCTTATCATGAAAAAAAATGGTGGCATGAAAGAGAAAAAGAAAAGAAAAATTAAGCCATGAAAAATTATTTAATAGCGTTTAAAAAATCTTATATCAAGTAGAGGCCGGCACATAATAAAAATTTTGGAGCTACTTCGGCTGGGGAGACCCAGTCAACATGGTCTCAAAACTTATGTTAAAAATTTTGTTCGAAAATGCACTTTCTAGGGGTAATTTTATATGAAAAACACGATTCTCATGTTATTTTCATGCCATACTTATTAAACAAAATTAAAAAATCAATTTTTTATTGTGAGCTTGGCTCAGTGGCAGTGCTTTTTTGGGTCAAATTTTAACGCTAGTCGATGATTTCAACATATATTTTTAAATAAATAAATTTAAAAATCTACATGATACAGTAGCGGAAAAAAAGTGTTCCACTCTCAAAAGTGGAACTCTTTTGGGGGTGGAACACTTTTTTCCGCTACTGTATGTCTTTAAAAAATATATACAAGGTGACACAGATTTAATCATCATCTTTTATTTTATGCAACAATAACAATATAAACAACAACAAAACATAAAATTAATCAAAATTCATTCAAAATGTCCACCTTTAACTTTTATTATGGCATCTAATCGCTTCATTCAATTATCAACCGCTTGGTTTATCACTTCCATGGGTAGTCTTTCGAAAGCTTCAGAGATGGCATTCTTTAACGATTCGACCGAGTTGTGTTCTTCCGCATTACATCCGCTTCGAGCAAGCTCCAAATCGAATAATCAAGTGGATTCAAATCCGGGGATGAAGCAGGCCATTCATCTTTCTTAATAAAATCGATAAAGTGGTCGTTCAACCAGGTTTGAGTTCAACCACATCGACATTCCCCTAACTCCAACCAAATAGCAAACAGCTGTGCGAAACCATGCATTTTCAATTTCCATTTTTAAATCTTAAAAACAATAAAATTTTAGAAATCGCAAAAAATTTCATAAAAAATAAGGATAAAGCAATAATTAACGAAAAATAAGTAGATGATGATTAATTCTGTGTCACCCTGTAAAGATGCAGTCTATGCATAAATTTTAAAAAATCTGGATTTTAGTGTATAATTGGGTCCCCCCTTTAATTGATATTAATAAATTGAAAAAAAGAATATAAAAAAGATTTATATTTTCTCTTTTATAAAACGTGAATGGTATGCGCATGTGCGGACTAACGTTTGAGGGTGAATCCAAACTATTCTAGCTAACACAAAAGTTGTAGTGTCGTAAGATCTTCGACAATAAACTTATGGGGGGCAAAAAATTCCATTGAATGCTATGCCTATAGGTATAAATAACATTTATATATATCTATAAATATATCTTGGGTTCGAAGCGCTAGAACCCAGCCAGGCACCGCTTGCAATGTCGCTCAAAAGCTCCGTTTGGGAGCGCCGTAGGCGCTCGTTGTCCAGTTTATAAATAAAAATTTACAATCCTAGATAAAAAGATTTTCCGTTCTTTTATTAAAAAATTTTGCATTTTCATATTCTTTAAGGAAAAAAAAGTGGTCATCGCCGTTCCAAAATTTTATTAAATGGTTTTTCTTGTCTATAAACTCGCTCACAGCTTGTTCCACTCCTAAATTAAAAACTTAGACACATAAAAAGAGTATTTATTCGTCAGTATCCCAATGTCTTAGCCCTAAAAAAGAGTCGGTATGGAGTATTCCAGATATTTAGGGATAGGTAAGGTCCTGTAAGGGACGTCCGGGATCTTCTCAACAAATGCGTACATCAAAATTTGTTTGTTTTCATAACTTTTTCAGTGAAAATCGTACCTTTCAAAGTAAAATTGTGCCCCATCAAAATCCCTTCTTTTCGCACCAAAGGATAATACAGTTGGATATCCCTTATAACTGCATTATAATCATGATCTGCGTCAATGTAAGCAACATCTGCTTGTATCTTATGGCAATGAAATATATGCGCTGCAGCTGATGATGTTAAACGTAATGGGTAAACAATATTATTTAATCCTTGTAATTTCATATTGTTCAGGTATGATAAAAATAAACTAAAACTAGTATATTAAACAAAGGTCCAAATATGGCCTAATCTCTAAAAAAATGGAGTAAAGTATTGTTCAGTGATGAATCAAAAAATACATTGATTCATCACTCTTTTTGGCTCGGATGGAGTGAAATTCGTTAGACGTCAGCATGGAAAACGTTTTGATAAGAAGCATCTAGTATCTACTGTAAAGAATGGTGGTAAAAATATGATGATTTGGGGTCAGTTTTTAACACAAACGTTATTTAATGCCCCGTTAAGGTTGTTTTTCGACAAGAGGAGTTGGTTATTATTGAGAGTTCGTGATACAGTGTGTATCAGAATAATGTTGTAAAAACAAAAATCTCAATATAAACTTTATTGTAACAAAACAACATTAACATAAATTAAAAAAAGCAAAACGCTATTCAATATATCCTCCTTCTGCGTCAATATAAGCTTGTAGGCAAACAGGCCAGCTGTCAACTACTCTAGCAACTATCTCATCAGGCATCTCGTCCCATGCCTTTTTGATAGCTTTCTTCAAAGAATTGATTGACTTGTGGGGTTTTTCGCATGCTTTTGCTTCTAAATAGTCCCATATTGCGTAGTCCAACGGGTTCAAATCCGGGCTATACGGCGGCCATTCTTTGTTGTTGATGAAATCCGGTACGTTTTCACGAAGCCATGCTTGGGTTTCCTTGGCCCTGTGACTTGGAGCCGAGTNCCGGGCTATACGGCGGCCATTCTTTGTTGTTGATGAAATCCGGTACGTTTTCACGAAGCCATGCTTGGGTTTCCTTGGCCCTGTGACTTGGAGCCAAGTCTTGTTGAAAAGTCCACTCTTCTTCGTATTCTTCAGTTTCGTCGTCCCATCCAAACGTTTCCTTAGCTCATGGGATGAGTTCCTCTTCGAGCATTTTCATGCAACGAAGTAAAATTTTAAAAATGTAAAGAAAAAATGCGTAAAATTAGTGTTTTTGTTTTTACAACGTTATTTTGATACACCCTGTAGAATGAATGCTATGGATTATCAGAACATTTTGGGTCGCCATATGCTTCCGTTTGCCAAAGATAATATGCCTAGAGGATGGATTTTTCAACAGGATAACAACGATCCGAAACATAAAGCTAGGACCACCACTCATTGATTAACAACCCAAAGAATTCGAGTTATGGAGTGGCCGTCTCAGAGTCCCGACTTAAACCCCATTGAGCATTTATGGGATAGGTTTCAAAAATTTCTGCCTGAAACTAGAAGGGGTGGGTAGACAGAAAGCATACAATTCTTTCTTGAATTTCACTTACTTATATGCATATTCATTTTTAGGAGTATCTAAACCAACAAATTCATAAAACTCTGCCGATCCTGTCCAGGTATCTACAGAAATAATCTGACATGTTTTCTTGTAAATTTGTGTTATATTATGACACGCTTCGCCAATCAAAGACGTTGACAAGCCCTTGAATGAACCAACTTCAATGATACTAAATTTATTTGCATTTTAATTTTTAGACTCATTTTACCGTATAAAATCGGCTTCAGTAGTTTGTGCCGCAATTTCCAGATTTAGAAAAATATGTCTTTTAAACTTTTTCCAATAAATTTTTTCCACTAGAAGGTAATCTAAATCTAAAGGCCCAAAATTGTCTGGAACAACTTCATAAATCGAATTGTTTTTAAGAATTTTTATTTTAAATTCCTCCCATTTCAATATCTAGAAATTGAATTTTGCAGAATTTCTTAGAAGAAAATATATAAGAAAAATAATGGTTGCTACCACACATGGGCAAGATCTTTCGTAAAAATTTTCAATACGTCATATTTGTCCCAGTTGGTGACCTTTTTGTTGGTCGCCGCGCTTCGCGGACGTATTGGCCGATATTTCGCGGCAGCCAATACGTCATATTTTATGAGACGATATCTCGAAAATTCGAACCTAGATGGGAGTAGTTAAACGGTTCGAGCGCCCTCTAACAAGTTGAATTTATTTAGTGAGATTAACACATGGGAAAGTATTTAAAAATCATTTTGTGTCAAAATTCGCAATGACCATCTCAGACCATATCAAGCGTTACGAAGAAACTGGGAGGCACAAAAACAAGCTAAAAGGAAAACCCGACAAAAGCTCTCGAAATCGGAGGAACATCCAGCGTGCAAAGGGAATGATCAAGCGCAATTCAAATATAATTGAAAAATATCGATAAAAAATAGAATATTCGAGTGTACGGGTTCATGTGAATCACTCTTTATGATCTTACTTTTGACGGACATTTTTGCTCAAAAATATTATCAATATCAACATCAGTCCAATCAGTTGTTTCATGGACTTCTTGTTTGTGTATGTGGTGTTCTTCTTTCAGTTTCGGCAAACTAACTTTCTTGCCAATGCGATAACCAACTAGAATTAAAGCAAACGAATAAATAAATACAATAAATAAGTTCATCTATAAGCTTTTAATGTATATGTTAGCGTCAAAGTTGATCTGGGTTAACTTGACTAGTCAAAGTTGATTTGAGATACATTTACAAAAAAAGATATATTTATTGAACCTTTTTGTGAATAAATATTATTCTACTTTGCTTAGGCCTAAGCCTAAGACCGAATTTTAGTTCAGAAAACTAAATTTTTTACTCAAAAATTGAATTTTTGTTCGTAAATTGAGTTTTTTGCTCAAAAATCATGTAAAAAGTTGCAGAATTTTCGATCAACCCAATAGTAGGATAAAACAATAGAATGCACAGAAAATGAAACATATAGATTATAGAATAAATATTTCAGCTTCCTTTCCTTAACAGTTCACGAATGTTCTCGAGCATCACGGAGCATGTTAATTGTGCCAACGAAGATCCATATCTGATATATTATTATTCATTGTAATAGAATTGGTTCACCGCCTTAATCTAGACAGAATGTTGATTCCGCTTCATTCATAATGCTTTATTTTATCACAAATATCCAACTTGTTTTGAAGATTTGTACGATTAATTTGTGATGGTGATTATATAAAAAACAAATACAGGGTGGGCCAAAAAAAACCGGCTTTTATGCAAATTTTTCCGAAAATTTTTTTCGAAAATTTTTTTGCCAAAACAGCCTATATAGGCCTAAAATCATGCGAAAAATCGATTGCACGCATTCCCGAAGCGTGAAAATGCTTCCTTGACCCTGATTCAGGGAAATATATGTGTGTATTGAAGCGAAAATTGAAAAATTTTCAAATTTTTCCCTCAAAATTATATTTCTGGGGGTAATTTCATGCGGGGAATCGATTGTGCGCATTCTCGAAGCTTAAAAACGCTTCCCTGACCCTGATTCAGGGTAAATTAATACATGTTGAATTTTCGCTTCAATACACACTCTTATTTCCCTGAATCAGGGTCAGGGAAGCGTTTTCAAGCTTTGACAATGCGCGTAATCGATTCCCCGCATGAAATTACCCCCAGAAATATAATTTTGAGGGAAAAATTTGAAAATTTTTCGATTTTCGCTTCAATACACACATCTATTTCCCTGAATCAGGGTCAAGGAAGCATTTTCAC
>OZJO01013200.1:0-38372 GCA_900406225.1 Acrobeloides nanus | reverse complement strand
GATAGTAAAGGAGTTATTACCCGAATATTGGCCATATAACACAAGAGCATTGTTGTTACTACAAGTTTGGATTTTAACTTTTTTTTGAATGAAAATTTTTAGCTGACTTTTTGCTCGATGCGGCATATAGTCTTAAATTCCTATCTGGTTGATCAATAGTCACATTAAAAACTGTAGATCCAACTATCTTTTTGTACAAGAAAGACAACCAATAGTCCTGAAAATTTTGCGATTTTTGCAACTTTTCGCTTCAATACACAGGCCTTCCCTGAATCAGGGAAGCGTTTTTATCCCACACAAGATTTGAGAGAAGTAGTGGTCAGAACAATGTTCTTTTATGTGCAATTTTTGCGACTTTTCGCTTCAATACACTGGCCTTCCCTGAATCAGGGAAGCGTTTTTACCCCACACAAGATTTGAGAGAAGTAGTGGTCAGAACAATGTTCTTTTATGTGCTATTTTTGCGACTTTTCGCTTCAATACACTGGCCTTCCCTGAATCATGGAAGCGTTTTTTCGTTTCGAAAATATCAAATTCGGATTCCCCGCATGTTTTTGAAGGTGTATCGATAAGAAGATTGGAAATTGCTCATATACATGTTTATGAGCACATGAACTTCATGTTTAAGTCATATTTGTCTTTATACTTTGTCCCAGGACATTATGCAGGATTGTACCCTCGTAGGGGTATCATTTTTAGAGAAAAAATTTTCGGTTCAAAATTCATGGGCGGGAATTTTTGGAACAACCCAATACAACCAGTTACCATTTCTTACCGTGTTAGGTTTCATTTCTTGATTTAACAGGTTATA
Source organism: Acrobeloides nanus (assembly GCA_900406225.1). Lineage (NCBI taxonomy): Eukaryota > Metazoa > Nematoda > Chromadorea > Rhabditida > Cephalobidae > Acrobeloides > Acrobeloides nanus. The sequence goes on along the minus strand of OZJO01013200.1, from coordinate 37,561 downwards.
ATTACCAAAAGCATAAGCTCCACCTGCGCCAACTAAAGCTTGTCTTATGACTACATCAATACCCAGTAAAGCAGACAAGCCCAATTTATCCAACCACAAAAATCCTGCAACAAATTTATCCGACATATTAGCCGCGCCGCCATTATACGCGCTAGAAGTTTCACCGTTCCATATCGGTTTATAGTTGTTTGAATTGTTCTTGTATCCATTTATATAATAGATATATTTATCCATGTTGGTAGGATTTAGAAAATCTTCCACTTTGGCTGTTGCACCAGCGAAGTAATAGCTAGAAATTAAAGGGGGGTCCCAAGTAGGGTCGGGTAGAAAATTTTTTTTAAATTTTTTAACAAGTGACCCTTTAGGGGTAATTTTATGCGAGAAATCGATCGCGCGCATTCCCGAACTATGAAAACGCTTCCTTGATCTTGATTCAAGGAAAAAATCGGTGTATTGAAACGAAAATCAATTTACGTAAATACGTATTCTTTCCCTGAATCAGGGTCAAGGAAGCGTTTTCAAGGTTCGGCAATGCGCTCAATCGATTCCCTGCCTAGAAAAACAGAAGAATCGACGATTTTCTCATAAAAATCCGAAAATGTTTGATTTTCGCTTCAATACACCCACCCCATTCCTGAATCAGGGTCAAGGAAACGTTTTCAAGGAAATGCGCGCAATCGACTTCTCGTATAAAATTACCCCTACTTGTTAAAAAATTTTTTTAAATTTTCTACCCGACCCTACTTTGGACCCCCCTTTAAAAATTGATATGAAAATCAAGTTATAAAAGTGTAATAAAAATCTTACTGATGTGCAGTCATTGCATTTACATAGTTTCCGCCATTATTTTGAACGAAACTAAAAAGTTGAAAATTTTCATAATTTTGAATTTTTTTCGAGGTTTTTTTGAGTTATGAAAGACAATTGCCTAGACTCAGCAGACCTACACGTTAATCATTAAAATTTTAAGGAGGGGCGAAATTCATATCAGGATCTATGGATGTGAATTTTTGACAAAAATCAACTTTTTAACCCCCTAAATGAATTTTTCGGAAAAGTGATGTTCTACAAAGTTGTTCAGAATTTTACGGGGAACAACTTTGTAGAACATCACTTTTCCGGAAAATTCATTTAGAGGGTTAAAAAATTGATTTTTGTAAAAAATTGACGTCTGGAGATCCTGCTATGAATTTCACCTCTCCTTTAAAACACTTTTTGTGTCAACTTATTGAGTTACCATGTAGACATATGCATATACATGGTGTTCAAGCATGAGTTCCCCGATAAGAAAATTCGATTTGAGGAAAAAAGATTTTTGGATATGATCTTTTGTAAGTTGCTAGACACGTAAAGATATTTTTCTAACAATATTTTCATAATTTTTGAATAAGTCTGTGTATTGAAGCGAAAACCTGAATTTTTTACCTTAAGGAATTGTTGAAAAATAATAATGCCATTTAGTGTAGAGCGCATCGAAAAACGGAAGTACCCCAATTTTCAACACGCTCTAATCGATTAGCGGTGTTATTTTTTGAAAATTTTACAAGGAACAAAATTCAGGTTTTCGCTTCAATACACAGACTTATTTAAAAATCATGAACATATTTTAAAGATAAAGTCGGTCACGTGATTAGCAACTTGCAAAAAACCTCATATGAAATCTTTTTCCTATTCCGAGATGTCGAATTTGATTCCATTGTAAATTCATCTGAATCACCCTGTACAATCAAGTTATAAATACGTACTCAGGTATGACCCAATCAGGCGTACAACAAGTCGATGGTCCAATAAGAATGCTATTTTTATATAGGCTATTTGCGTCCATGAGGCTTCTAAGCTGTTTAAAGTTTTGAGCAATTTGCTCACCGGTTAATGTTAGATTTTTAAAAAGTCCAACAAATCCGTCCGGCTCTAAAAATTGGGTTATGAAATTTCAACAAAATTTTTCACCATTTCCCAACTCCCAATCCATGTCAAAATTGCGTACGCTCGCATAGTTGAGTAGTTTTTGGGCATTAGTAGAATTCCATCCGGTAAGATGGATCGTATCGGGAGTCAAGTTGGTACCATTTCGGAGCATTGAATTTAAATCAAAAATGAAGCGCAAACCAGCATCTTTCGAGAATTTATAAATTGTGTCGAATTGATTAGCTAAATGATAAAAAATTATTTTTAAATGGAATTTTTTATATGGACATGGACTTATTCATGGCGATTTTCAACTGGCCTTATCCCTGGCCTTAGCCTTGCCCTTTTGCCACGTAACTATCGCCACATAACTTTCGCCACGTTGGTGTCAATATACATATTTGTTGCAAATCAGTAGGGCTGCGCGTTGGCCTGCGGGCCAACGCGCAGCCTACTCATGGGCGGGGGTTTTCAAAAAAAATTTTGCGGGNCGGGATTGCGGGATTTTTAAAAGCTTGCGGGCGGGATCCCGCGGGATTTTTTGCGGGGTTAAAAAGGTTAAATTTTGTTGATAAAACATTGGTTAAGACAATAAATGCATTTATAATGTATAAAATCGTTAGTTTTTTCATGCGTCGATAGATGATAAAGAATTTTGTAGAATAAACAAGAATTTTTAAGCAAAAAATGATCCCGAAAATTGAAAATTTTGGTTAAAAATGGTCAAATTTCAATGCAAAAATCATTTAAAAACGGTCGATTTGGCCAAAGTTTCGATGAAAAAAGATATTGCGGGGTTATTCAATTTGCGGGGCGGGTTGCGGGATTTTCAAAAAGGAATTTTGCACCCTGTATGTTGGAATATTTTTTTATTTGAATGAAATCGTCTGAACATATACTGATATAGATAAGTACGAAAAAGGTCCCTATTGGTACCGTGAAGTTGTATCGATAAGAAGTCTGGAAATCGCTAAAATGCGTGCCTATGAGTGCATGAATTTCACGTTTAAATCATATTTGTCTTTATACAGGGTGCGGCAGAATAAACCGGTCACCTGAGAATGTTCATCTTATCTATTATTTTGTTCATAATTTTCCCAAGCGGTTGAAAGGCTGTAAAAGCTAAGGGCGGTCATTTTGAATAGTTTTGTTTATAATTGTCGTTTTTGTTATGGTTTCAATAAAAAATCCCTATAACGATGTGTGATCATGACCATTCTCATGTGATCGGTTTATTCTGCCACACCCTGTAATTTGTGCCAGGACATTATGACGTTAAATTCTATTACTTTTCTTATTACATACTTGATTTTAACTAATAATGGATTTGCTCAACCGAAAAGTAGATTTACTATATTGAATGACAAAAACTCTCAGTATTTGGTTGATATAATAAAAAAGCATTTTTTTTTTAAATAAAAAATTATGGGACGCTTTTAAGACTTACATCTTAATGAAAAACTATATTTTTTGTAACGATTAACTCATTTAAAGGACCAATCCAGTAATTTACAACCATATGAAAAAATGATATATTCGGAAAGATCATGAAAAATGGAACATTTTTTGTTTTTACAGCACCCTCTGAATCATTGTAATTTTCGAGATAATTGCGTTTAATTTGTTACAAGCTCTTCGTTGTAATACACAAACTTTTTTGAATTTTTTGCGGAAAAATCGATTTTTGCATCGATTTTTTCAGTTGTCATCAAATGAACATTGTAGCAATTTTTTATAGCTAAATGAGACGAACAAAATGACACCAAAATTATCCAATTTGAATATTGTTTTGGGTTATTGAAACGAAAACATGAATCAGAATTTTCGTTTCAATAACCCAAACAATGTTCATTGGATAATTTTGGTGACATTTTGTTCGTCTCATTTAGCTATGAAATATCTTTTCTTGATTTTACTGAATTTCTAGGTTTCCTAGATTTCCATAGATTCTCTAGATCTCTGATTCTATCCCTCTATTGTAAAATTTATAAGAGAAAGACCTGTGAGTATCGTGCAATAGTTTCCATATTTCGAATTAGGAAGACATCCTGGAATAACTTGTAACGCAGGCCCATTATTAGTTTCGTTGAAAACCATTAGATCCGAATAAGTTCCACCGAAACGGAAGTAAGCTGGCGCTAAAGCCTTGGCCAATGGAGCCATGAAACTAAAAAAATGACAGTCAAATCGAGACTTTTCATCAAAAAGCTACCTAAAATTCAAGTAGTTCCATGTATCCGGAAATGCACTAAGCGAATCCAAACTGACACTAAGAAATTTTTCTGGTACAGTTCGTACAGGATTCGTATTTATAGTGACATTAATACTCAAAATTACGTTGAAAGGCAATATCAAAATAGCTAATAATACCAGAAAACCCATTTTTCGATTAACTATAGTTGAAGAAGAATAATAATGAAAAAAATTTCTTATTTACTTTTGTTATCTATATCACGAAAAATTCTATTCTTTACTAGTGATAAGTAAAGCACACTTATACACTTAAAGTTCAGGGTTAAAGTTACAACAAACTTGGACAAAACATATACAATACAGGATGAGCTTAAAGTTTCCGATCACTTTGAAAAAGTCGAGACGAGCACTAATTGCAATTAGTGCAGTCTCGACGTGTCTCGAAATCGTCGAGACGAATTAGTGGAGGCGCTTGCCAAAAACTCTTTTAAGCTTTAAAAGATTTTTGAATTTATTTGCATTTTTGCATCATTTTATTTTAAACATATATTTGACAAATATAACTTTGAGATATGACTCTAGTATCTTGTTGGTTAAATGTCGTATTAGTTCAACAAGTCGTGGGTTCAAGTATCATACTGCTATATGAAGGTTTATATAATAGATATATTAGGTTGATGCATAAGTTTTGCAACAAGCACTCAAATTAGACTCTTTTATGCTGTAATTAAAATTTTTGCGCTTACTTTTCATTCAGTGTTTGAACTTTAATCTTTAGCTAAATTTTTTTGATTTTTAGGAAAATGGAAAAAAATCGAGGAGTTATTCGTGAATTGCTAAAGTACGAGTCTGAGCTGGGTCACAGTGAAAAAGAGGCTCTAGACAACATCAACCGTGCCAAGGGACATGGAAAAGTGGACAAAACTACAGTTTGGAGGTGGTTATCGAAGTTTAGAAACAACCAAATGGAGATTACCGACAAAAAACATGCTGGGCGCCCTCGAGAAGTCGATCGAGTCGCTGTCGTCAACGCTGTCGAGGCCCATCCGTCGATGACTACGCGAATGTTAGCCTAAGATTTTGATTGTGATTAAGCGTCAATCGTTAGAATATTGCATGCCGCAGGTTAGTCTTTTGATTTGAAGTGTCTTCTACCTTTTCCGATCGTTGGAGCACTGGTTGCGCGGAAGAAAGTTCAGAACCATTGAAGAAATGCGCGAATCCCTTACCGAATTCTTCGATTCGAAGAACCGAGATTGGTACCGCCGTGGCATTCATCGACTCGAAGAACAGTGGCAAAAAGTGATCGAAAATAACGGAGCATACTTTGATTATTAATTATTTGTTGATTTGTTTATGTTTTGTCGCGTTTTTGTTAAATAAAAGTATATTCCAAGAAGTTGTTGCAAAACTTATGCATCAACCTAATACATAGTATAAAATTTCTATGTTTTAATAGAACAATTGGCAAATATAACACTGAGATGCATCACAATCATTATTAGCCCAAGTTCCTGACACTTTATCGAACGTGACACAATTTTGGGTATTATCATTAGTAGGGAATCCTAAATCGTCAATAGTGTTTTTTTCGATTTTAGAAAATCTTTACCGTTTTTCCAATTTCTATAAGTTCTAGCATCGCCATCCGACCAAGCCCAGCTGGTATTATTTCGATAAAGTCCCAGATAGAATTGACTACAAAGCGTGTTGTCAGATTGTATGTATTCTAGAAAGATTTTTTCATCTTTTAATTTGTGTTATACCCATTCTTACGAGTAATTTCGGCATTTTCAAAGGCGCCATCGATGCTAAGAAGTGAAGATTGGAATCCATAAGTAGTGCATTCGAGATTTGCGGAAAACCAAGGTTGAGTGATAGCATCGACTATTTTGAGGCACTTATTTGACACCGTCTTCTCTTTGTACCACCCATCAGGACAATTTTGGCCTAAAAGAATTTTTAAACTATTGTAGATCAGGGGGTCACCCCAGGGTCAAAAATCGAAAAAAAATTTTCTAAAATTTTTTTTAAATGACATATTTAGGGGTAATTTTATGCGAAAAATCGATTGCGCGCATTCCCGAGGCCACAATAGGTTCAGAAGTTTGGAACTTTAAAGGATCATCTATATTTTGGGTCTTACTCTTAGTTGTTTGAGCTACAATGAAGAATAAACTATAGCTAGGTAATGTTATGGGTAGATCTGCTTGAGCTCCTTGGATGTTAGCCATAGGCTTATGTGTATCCCAATCGATGAGTTGACCATTTATTCTTGATAAATTCGATTGCAGATTGCTAGGTTCACCTTCTTTGAATAGGTACAACGTCACTTGCTTATATGTTAGTTGAGGTATGTCGATAGTAAAGGAGTTATTGCCCGAATATTGGCCATATAACACAAGAGCATTGTTGTTACTACAAGTTTGGATTTTAACTTTTTTTTAAATGAAAATTTTTAGCTGACTTTTTGTTCGATGCGGCATATAGTCGTAAATTCCTATCTGGTTGATCAATAGTCACATTAAAAACTGTAGATCCAACTATCTTTTTGTATAAGAAAGACAACCAATAGTCCTGAAAATTTTGCAACTTTTCGCTTCAATACACAGGCCTTCCCTGAATCAGGGAAGCGTTTTTTTAAACCCTAGAAATGTCGAAAATTTCGTCAAATATCAACATTTTTAAAAAAAGTGATCACGAACTTTGAACGTACCCTGTACAACAAGTTACCATCTCTCTTACCGTGTTCGGCTTCATTTCCTGATTTAACAAAACATAATGCCCAAATGGATAAGCTCCGCCCGCGCCAACGAATGCTTGTCGTATAACTACATCAATACCCCGTAAAGCAGACAAACCCAATTTATCCAACCATAAAAATCCTGCAACAAATTTATCCGACATATTAGCAGCGCCGCCACCATATGCACTAGAAGTCTCACCATTCCATAACGGTGAATAGTGTTTGGCTCTGGATTGGTATGCATCTATATATTGGATATAATTATCCATTCTGGAAGCATTTAGAAAGTCCTCTAGTTTCGCTGTTCCACCAAAAAAGTAATAACTAGATATTTTTTTAAAGTTGGTTTCGAAAATACTCTTACTGATGAGCCGTGAGTGCATTAACATAGAGTCCACCACTAGCATTTACGAAACTAAAAATTCAAAAACAACAATAACCTTTGGTATTACTCAAGATTAGCGAGCCCATTTAGGGCCACCCCAGGGCATACACGAGCAGACCCCAGGTTTTTCACCTGGGGGGAGGGGTTGTGGGTCAGGGTCAAGGGAGGATTGTGGGTCTTTTTTTCAATTTTTAAGAGTCAAACAAAGGTTTTCACGCTTCGGGAATACGCACAATCGATTTTTCGTATAAGATTACCCCTAAATATGTCATTTTTTAAAAATTTTTCTCGATTTTTGACCCTGGGGAACCCCCTAATCCATAATAGTTCCATTTTTTTGAAAAAAATCACGTCGAGCGGGCTCGCTAATCCTTAGTAGTATCCAACCTTTTATTAGTTTGACTTACTCGGGTATCACCCAATTAATACCAGAAGCCGACGGTCCAATAAGAATGCTATTTTTGTATAAGCTATAAGAATCCATGATGCTTCGAAGCTGTTTAAAATCTTGAGCAAGTTGTTCTCCAGTTAAAGTTAGATTTTTAAACAACCCAACAAACCCATCAGGTTCTAGAGATTTCGATTTTAATTGTTTTTAATTGTTCAAAAATCACCATTTCCCAGCTCCCAATCCATGTCAAAATTACGTGCACTCGCATAATTGAATAGTTTTTGGGCGTTAGTAGAATCCCATGCGGTAAGATGGATCGTTTCGGGAGTCAAGTTGGTACCATTTCGTAACATTGAGTTTAAGTCAAAGATGAAGCGCCAACCAGCATTTTTTGAGAAGTTATAAAGAGTTTCGAATTGGTTGGCTAAACCATAGAAATACATTTTTATAGAATTTTTTTCGAACCAAAAAAGGTTTTAATCATAAGCACTCAGAAGAGCTCGAAAGCACTCAGAAGTACTCGGTGCTTGAAAGCGCTCGGAAGCACTAAGAGGCGCTTGAAAGCGCTCGGAAGAAATCGTAAGTACTCGGAAGAGCTCAGAAGTACTCGGAGGCGCTTGAAAGAACTTGTAAGCACTTAGAGGCACTCGGAAGCGCTCGGAGGCGTTCGGAAGAACTCATAAGCAGTCGGAAGCATTCGGAGGCGCTCGGAAAAGCTTTTAAGCACTCGAAAGAGCTCTGAAGCACTCAGAAGTACTTGGAGGCGCTTGAAAACGCTCGGAGGACCTCGGAAGCACTCGGAGGCGCTCGAAAACACTTAGAGGCACTCGGAAGCGCTTGGAGGTGTTCGGAAGCGCCCGGAAGAACTCATTAATACTCGGAAGAGCTCGGAAGCACTCAGAAGTACTCAGAGGCGTTTGAAAGCGCTCGGAGGCACTGGGAAGCACTCAGAAGAGCTCGGAGTCGTTCGGAAGCGCTTGGAAGAACTCATAAGCACTCGGAAGAGCTCAGAAGTACTCGGAGACGCTCGATAGCGCTCGGAGGCACTCAGAAGAACTCGTAAGCACTCGGAAGAGTTTGAAAGAACTCATAAGCAGTCGGAAGTGTTCGAAGGCGCCCGGAAGCGCTTGGAAGAACTCAGAGGTACTCGGAAGCGCTCGGAAGCAATCGGATAAGGGCGGAGATCTCGTTCGGGGCCCTCGAATACTTATCGGATCGGAAAATCTCCTCTAGCGCTCAGTCCCCCAGTTTATACTAATAAAAAAATACCTGTGAATATAGTGCAATAGTTCCCATAAATCGTATTAGGAAGACATCCTGGAATAATTTGTAACATAGGCCCATTATTAGTTTCGTTGAAAACCATTAGATCCGAATAAGTCCCACCGAAACGGAAATACGCTGGTGCTAAAGCCTTGGCTAAGGGAGCCATGAAACTATAAAAAACGTGACCTTTAACCTAATCCTATGAATACTACTTAAAATCCAAATAGTTCCATGTATCCGGATAAGCACTAAGCGAATCCAAACTGACACTAAGAAATTTTTCTGGTACAGTTCGTACAGGATTCGTATTGATAGTGACATTAAAACTTGAAGATATTTTGAAAGGCAATATAAATAGAGCTAATACAACCAGAAAAAGCATGTTTGATAGCTATAATTGCAGAAGCTAGGAAATGGGAAATTCCTGTTTTATCTTGTTATTTATATCACAATAAATGATTGGTCTTATGGATGATAAGCAAAGCATTTACATAGCATTTAAGGGTTAAAGTGGCAATAAACTCGTGGAAAGCATGTGGAACAATGGTCCCGAACTCAATGAACATTCATTTATAACACTCGCAGCTTGATACACTCCGAGTTTGCCGAAACCGGACTCAAACCCTTGACATCAAATGACATCGAGTTGTACAGAAAAAATTGCGTTACAACCTGCGTGACATCAGTGTTTTTTATATAGATCTAACCGTTAACTAACTTTTTAGGGCCGTCTCGATGTGATGTCAGGGGATTTACACCTGATGTCAACCCTATGTCATCCAAAAAACGCGTTTTTTGAAATGACGCCATGCAAACATTGGCCAGTTATGCTCTCTCTTGAAAAGTATACAGTAGCGAGCAAAAACCTTTGCACTCCTTCGAATTTTTGGATTTTTGATACATTTTATCGCTTTTTTGGGCTCTAGGACAGTTCGGGAAGAAGACGATGACGAAGGAGGTGTACAGAGATATTTTGAAAAAGAACTTGCTGCCCTATTGGAAGCGAAATCGGGCTCAATTCGACGCGTTCCAGCAGGATAACGACCCCAAACACACATCGAAGCTCGTGAAGAACTGGTTCCGCCACCCGAGAGTCAATATTCCGGTGATAAGTGGCCGAGTCAAAGTCCGGACCTGAACCCCATTGAGCATCTCTGGGAAGTTTTGAAGCACCGTATCCATGGAAGAACGTTTACCAACAAGACCGAGTTGTTTCGCACGCTCCAAGACGAATGGAACCGCATCCCAGTGGACACGCTCAGAGGCCTCGTGGAGTCTATGCCGAGAAGAATGAAGGCCGTGATCAAGTCAAAGGGCTACCCAACAAAATATTAAGCGTGTTTCTTGTGTTATTACATTGTTTTTGCTCGTTATTTATTGTTTTGTCGTGTTTAAATTGAATAAAATGTATCAAAAATCCAAAAATTCGAAGGAGTGCAAAGGTTTTTGCTCGCTACTGTACAAATACCCAATCTTTGAAACCTTTGTGTGTTTTCCGTATTTATTTAATAAATATTATCTAAAAATACTCAGAAAAAAATTGCGTGCGGCACTGAATGAAATGCTTTTTAAAAGACATTTTTGAAAGTTTACGCGCTATGTGGCGTGCAGTCCATGGTGAAAAAATCCAGTTATTTATGGAGCGGAAAAGACTTTTAGTTCCACAAGACTTACATCTTAATGAAACTATATTTTTTGTAACGATTAACTCATTTAAAGGACCAGTCCAGTAATTTACAACCATATGAAAAAATGATGTATTCGGAAAGATCATGAAATATGGAGCATTTTTTGTTTTTGCCGTAAAAGAACATGCCGTAAAAACAAAAAATGCTCCATTTTTTATGATCTTTCCAAATATATCATTTTTTCATATGGTTGTAAATTACTGGACTGGTCCTTTAAATAACACCATCAGCTTATTCTACATGTACTTGATTTCATCATTCTCAAAAATCCACTTGAATGAAAGTCTTTCCTAGAAGCTGAGAACCGCTTAATTAATGCAAAGGGATATCCAGATTTTTTTTGCTGCTAATTTACTTTCAGTTCGACCAAATAATTATGTTGTTAAAAGTTGATCGTCATTCTGAAATTATCAAATATTTCGACACAAAATAGTCGCTTCGTAAATAAGTTTAATTATTTTCCTAGGAATCTTTTCAAACAATTTTTCCGATGATACATTTTTCGAAAATTTTTTAATTATTTTCCTAGGATACCTTTCCGATTATTATCGGAAAGGTATCCTAGGAATAGGTTTATATATGACAAACAACTTTGTTACTTGCATTGCGTTCAGGAAAGTCTCTAAATTGTTCGGGTCCTAGTCATTGGCTATATCGATGGAGCTTACAGTAATTGAGCGACAAATATTAGGTTCTATACTCTTGGTGATTATAGTTATATGTTTTGTGGCATATGTGCCAGTCATATGGGTTAGTAATTTTAGATTTTTTTATACTGCTTCTTTTTAAAGATCTTCGGAACTCGTATCGATTGGATATCCCACTGAATGTGAAATTTTTCGAAAAAAAATTTTTTATCATCTGGAATTGACCCCTCTAGGGATAATTTTATGCGGGGAATCCGAATTTCATATCTCCGAGACCTGAAAATCTTCTCAAGTCAAGAAAAGGCTACAGTCAAATCTTGCGTCATATCTTGATTCGGGGAAAGATTTAAAGGTCTCTTGCTTCATTTCTGATGCTTCTTCTTCTGCTTTTTCTTCTACCGCTTCTTCTGCTTCTTCTCTTGCTTCTTCTGCTGCTGCTTCTTCTGCTGCTTCTTCTGCTGCTTCTTCTGCTGCTTCTTCTCCTTCTGCTTCTTCTACTGCTTCTTCTGCTGCTTTTTTTGCTGCTGCTACTTCTTCTCCTCCTGCTTCTTCTGCTGCTTCTTCTTCTGCTGCTGCTGCTTCTTCTACTGCTTCTTCTGCTGCTTCTTCTTCTCCTTCTTTTGCTGCTGCTTCTTCTTCTCCTTCTTTTGCTGCTGCTACTTCTTCTCCTCCTCCTGCTTCTTCTGCTGCTGCTTCTCTCCTGCTTCTTCTGCTGCTGCTTCTTCTACTGCTTCTTCTTCTCTTACTTCTGCTGCTGCTTCTCTCTTGCTTCTTCTCCTGCTGCTTCTTCTCCTTCTTCTTCTGCTGCTACTTCTCCTCCTCCTGCTCCTTCTGCTGCTCCTTCTCCTGCTTCTTCTTCTTTCTTTTGCTGTTGCTTCTCTTCTTTTCCTGGGAAATTCAGATTCCCCACATAAAATTACGCCTAAAGAGGTCAATTCTAGATGATGAAAAAAAATTTTTTCGAAAAATTTCACGTTCAGTGGAATACCTAATCGATACTAGTTCCAGATCTTCTCAACAAGAACTTATTTCAATCGTTCAACATCCTATCAAATAATGATTCATTATGGAATCCTAGAACTTCTTTATGAGTGTTACTATATTATCATGTGTCTTATGTGGATTTCTAATACCAGTTTTGGAGAGATCATTGGTTGGGTATGGATATTTTAGTAACTTTCGTAATGTTCATTTCTAATTCGAGATTTTAGCTCACCATGGCATTTTCTATGCTTTCTTGGAGTCCTTTGGTATGCTTAACTTTGATCCTAGCTATCAACCGTAGCGATGCTTTGGTTGAATTTATCCGGGTAACACCGTACAAGAAAGTTGAACTTTTTAAGGTGAGAGGCTTAGGGTCGCCACTAATACGTTCGGACGGCTCCCGAACGGATTTTAGTTCACTAATAACTTCACTAATTGCGTTCGGAAACATCGCTAATAGGCGTTCGGACGCGTTCTGAAACGTTCGGATGCGTTCGAAAACGTCGGATGCGTTCGGGCGCTCGTTCGAACATTTCCGAACGCGTTTGAACGGAATTAGTAATGTATTAGTGATAAATTAGTGAAGTCAAAAATTTCCGAACGAATTAGTGGCGGCCCTTAACAACAAGGCTTATATGGTCTATGTAATTTAGGGACTTATTTGTGCTTCTTATGTGCTGGGTATAATTTCATTTATATTTTATCTCATACCAGGATTTCGTGCAGAAATGACTGTTACCGGTATTATTCGAGATTCCTATAATCGAGACTATGTTATACCGATTTTCTTGTATATCGTTCTCACCTCTTATGCTATCGCTTACTTCTTTTACTTGATTGCATTTGGAAGTTTAATAGTAAATGTAGGTTAACAAATTTTAGCTAGAAACAGTTAGCGTTTGTATTACAAAACTTATCAAAAACTTTTTTCGATGCTTTAGTTTAATGCTTTATTTTAGCGAAATAAAACGACGGCAAGTAACCAGTTGATAAGTAAATATGAATTGAGTCTACTCATTCAATCTCTGATCATTTGTGGATACAAGTCGATCATGGGCGTACTATGGACTTATTATAGCGCTCCTAATAAAGCTATATATTTTGTGGTTTGGATTTTCACGGTTCTTCAAAATGGATACAATCCTTTCATGTATTATGCGATGAATAAGTATGCTTTTAAAAGATTTTTGGTACTACTAAGGAGATTAGCGATAGAAAACGACAGAGAGGACTATGTCAGGAAAAAATTTTTAGAGTTAGGCAAGCATTTTCATGTCTCGGTAATGCGTGCAATCGATTCCTCGACTAGAATAACCCTAATACGGTAGAAAATTTCGTCAAAAATAGACATCTATGACCAAAAATCGACTTTTTAAAATTAATTTGCATATTGAAAACCCCCATTTTTTGAAAAAATCTATATATTGACACGAAAGCATGAGTTACGCCCAAAAAGACTAATTCAGCATGCATTCTTGCTTAGTACTGAAAAAAATTGTCATCGAAAACGAGCGAAAAATGCCGAAATTCGATGTATTTTTTGAGTGGCAAATACTTATGATACAATCCAATATTTTAGTTGCTGTTATAAATTATAGGAAATTTGTCCATTATAAAATTTCAACTTAATTTATTCATTTTTTAGGAAGCTTCGAAAAGAAGTAAATGGGTTATTAGAAAAGATTCAACAGTTTGGAGCAACAGTTGGAATCAGTCCTGATATTAGTTGAGACTTATAGTCCATTTATATGAATTTTTCTGACATTAAACTTTTCTTTATAACAGAAACAACTCTAGTATCTTGTTGGTTAAATGTTGTATTAGCTCAAAAAGTTGTGGTTTCAAAGGCGCCACCACGCTCCCGACCCACTATTGCGGACGCTACACTTGTAGACTAAACACTTGAGGATACTACACTTGCAGACCTTTTAGTAGTATCCGCAAATATATCATCCGCATGTGTTAGTCCACAAGTGTAGGCTCGCAAGACTTGAATTCACAATAGTGGGTCCGGAAGCGTGGTGGCGCTGGTTCAAGTATCATAACAATCATATGAAAATTTATATAAAGATATCAATATATATAGTATAAAAATTCTATGTTTGAATAGAATAATTGGCAAATATAACACTGAGATGCATCGCAATCATTATTAGCCCAAGTTCCAGATGCTATATCAACCCCTATTATTTTCTTATAAAAAAATTTTTAAATCGCAATTTTAAAATAAACACTTCGGAACCATTCCTTGTTAGGTTTAGATTTCGGGGTTTATTCATGAATAAACATATACAACAAGCAGCGCCACAAATAAAGTACAATTAAATTAACTGGATCACGGCTCAGGGCTTATGGACTAGAATCTTCATACACTTCAACTCCCCGATTTTTGGTCATCCCCAACTTTTAGGCACTAGGGCCCTCGTTACGGGCTCTCGTTACCGAGTACATTCATCACGGCCTCTCGTCACAGAACCCTCTTGTTACGACCTGTCAGGGGCATGCCAGGATTTCAAAAATGGGGTAGGGGGAAATCGCCTTTTAGAATAAAGCTTTCGGTAGAATTGTTAATAAACTTAAAGCTGACCGCAGTTCTTTTATGAAGAAAAATCGAAAATTGGGTGAGAACCTACTCAGCCATGAAGAAAGAAGATCTTGTCCTATAAATTGCCACGATTCAAACGTTAAAGGGGGTGAAAATTAGGGCCCTTTCTCCAAAAAATTTTTTTGAAAAATGACCTTCTATGGGTGAAAAATCGAATGAGCACATCCCCATTGCGTGAAAATGCTTCCTTCACCTTGTTTTCGCGAAAATAGCACTATTTCATGTAAAACTCTTTGATGTTTGGAATTATGCAAATTTTAAGCAAAGATGAAATAGTGGTATTTTCGCGAAAACAAGGTGAAGGAAGCATTTTCACGTGACGGGGATGTGCGCAACCGATTTTTACCCCTAGAAGGTCATTTTTCAAAAAGAATTTTTTGGAGAAAGGACCCTAATTTTCACCCCTTTTAAGAAATTTTATTACGATACAAATCCTTGTAGATATTTGTTATTTTATACAGTAGGGCTCAAAAGTTTAGAAACTTGTTGAAAAAAATATGAAATCGAAATTTTTCTTTTGAAAATTTTGTTGAAATCCGGTCAAAACCGCTTCCCAGTGAAATAATTAGATGTCTATTACATATTTCAGCAAAAAAACCGCGCCAGACATTGTTTTTGCACCGCACACTTTTTTGAGGAACGAGCGCACAGTTTTTTTAGATTGCTACGATTGCCAGCTTTAAAATGACACCAAAATCATCGGAATTCGCCACGTCAATTTTGAATTATTTCAAAAACAAAAAACTGTGTGCTCGTTCCTCAAAAAAGTGTGCGGTGCATTCGTTCCTATTGCCAAAAATTTATGAGACTTGGAAGCAAAAAACTTCGGTTTTCAGTACATTTTGGTGTTTTTAGAAATGGTCCAAAATGAGCTCGAATTGCGTCAATTTTGATTTTATTATATTCGGGAGGCCCAGAAACCACAATCTAAGCCATAAAAATTATGTTGTTAATGCAAAACTTGCTATAATGGCAAAAATAGAAAAATTTCTAAACTTGTTTAGAAATTTTCGAGCTCATTTGGCCCCCAAAATTTGAGTCATTATTAGTAAAGTTGAATAAAATGATGAGAAAACAATATCTGGCGCGATTGTTTTTTGCTGAAATATGTAATAGGCATCTAATTATTTCACTGGGAAGCGATTTTGACCGGATTTTAACACAATTTTCAAAAGAAAAATTCGATTTCATATTTGTTAATAATTTTCTGCGGGGAATCTATTGAAGTTTCTAAACTTTTGAGCCCTACTGTATGTTTTGAGTACTTTACGTATTTATTTGCGATATATTTCGTGATTTCATAAATTTAATAATTAAAATTATTTTTAAAGTAGTAAAAACGAGCTTAAAAACAAAGAATTTTTGTTGAAAATTGCGTATCTTGTGAACCGTTTCATCGAAGTGAAAAAATCTATTTTTTCTCGAAATTTATCACCGATCCGCCACTAATCACTAATATTTTCTAAAAAATAGATAAATAACCTTTAGAAATAATATCCGACTTATTTTGAGCGTTTTTTTCCACCGTCCGGCTCTTAGCACCCCTGTCCCTAGGCTCTCAAAGGTCAGGTTCAGTTTTACACGATCCCAAAAGAAAGAAATATAAAACGCTTTAAACGTATTTGATAATTAAACAGAAAGTTTTGTATATGATATTTGAAAAATCTGGTGAGCAGACTTCGGAATTTAAAGAACATTTGAGTAATGAATTCACAAAATTGATATTTTTTAATCATAATTGTATATTAAAACTATTATTCTTGAACAATTTGTTTTGCAAAATCTCGACTTTTTTCGTATGTTTTTTTTCTTTTAACATTGACTTTTCCTTCAATTTTCATTTTTAGTTAAATAATCTGGCTCCACCAACGAAACGTTTAAAACTTGCTGCTGTTATTCGCGCTAGTAGTATTGAGCTTACAATGAGTAGCAGATTAAAGCCAAATCAACGGGAAAAGGTGAGCGAAATTTTGGCTGTAAGATGTTTCGGCGGAAATGGTTGTGAAAGTTAGTTTCGACACGGACATTTAGAAAAGTTATATTCGAATCAGACATTTCGAAAAGTTATTTTGGAAAAGGACATTTTGCAAGATTTTTTTGAAACATACATTTCGCAAGATTTTTTTCGAAACGGACATTTCGCAAGATTTTTTTCGAAACGGACATTTCGCAAGATTTTTTTCGAAACGGACATTTCGCAAGATTTTTTTTTAGGTTCGACAATTTATAACCTTCACACNCAAGATATTTTTCGAAACAGACATTTCGCAAGATTTTTTTCGAAACGGACATTTCGCAAGATTTTTTTTTAGGTTCGACAATTTATAACCTTCACACAGACGTCTGAGAAAACCGCGATTGCGTGTTTGACACACGTTGAATGGAACTTGGAAATGGCATGTGACATTTATTTTCAGAATCCGACCTTCTTTTCACAAGCGGATAATACGACTGACAATAAGAAGTTGGACCAATTTTTCTATAAGTATGCAAATGGTAAGTATTTTTACCAAGGCTTGATGTTCAGTGGCAAATGATCAAAAACGGGACATTTCAACAAAAGTTTGGGCATCGAAAACCTCAGCTTTGCGAGCTCTGCATTGACCCAAAAACATAAGGGGGACTGTTAAAAATTTTAATTTTTCCAGTAATGGGGGAGGGGAACTATCCCGGGTTCCCACCCCCCTCAGCTACGCCACTGTCTATGAGAAACATTTGTAGATCCTGCGGATAATTTGAAGGATAGAATTGGTCCGAATGGAATGTCGCGATTACTTCAAGATCTTGGCGTCGATCCAACGGATCGTATTGTCTTGGCATTGGCGTGGAAGTTAAATGCTGAAGTTCAATGCGAGTTCTCACAAGAGGAATTTAAAGCTGGAATGATTCTCCTCAAGTGAGTTTATTTTGTGTATATCTTATATAAAACGCGGGGAACACTTCGGCTGCTCTTATACTCTCATTGAAGGTGATCTAAAAATCGAAAAATTTTATTTTTCGAAATTTTCTCAAAAATGATCCTATTTGGGGTAATTTTATGCGGAAAACACGTTGGTGATGTTATTTTTGCGTAAAAACGCGCTCTATTTTTTAGAAAATCGATTTGAAAACAAAGAAAAAGTACATTTTTCGAAAAAGCTAATATGCAAAAATTTAATTTTCTCGAATGTGGAAGCGTTTTTATGCAAAATTAACATCGCCAACGTGTTTCCCGCATAAAATTACCCCAAATAGGGTGATTTTTGAGAAAATTTCGAAAAATAAAATTTTTTCGATTTGTGCTCAATTTTTGTCGAATTTGATAGGTTGTCGAATTTTTCGATTTTAGATCACATTCAATGGGGGTATATGAGCCGAAGTAGCTATCTCCATCTTGTTTTTTAGAGCCGATTCTTTGGAAAAGCTGAAAGCGCGATTGAAATCTCTGGAAGACGAGTTGGACAACCCGGTTAACTTCAGAAATTTGTACCAATACACGTTCAATTATGCAAAGGCCGTCTCGCAGCGAAGTCTCGACATCGAAACTGCTATTGCTTACTGGGAGATTCTCTTCGCCGACAAAGACGCTCGCGTGAAAACTTGGATACAGTTTTTGAAGCAGTCCAAAATCAAAGGAATCCCTAAGGATACGTGGAATCTCTTCTTAGACTTCTTACAGAATACCAAATCCGATTTCTCCAATTATGATAGTGAAGGTACATACACAGTTTTTTTTATTTATGGTAAACAATCTTTTTTTTAGGTGCTTGGCCGGTGTTAATTGACGAATTTGTCGACTATGCCAAAGCTAGATAAAATAATTTCAGTGGCGTAGCCGAGTGGCCTGTTGCTGAGTTCGGAAAATGGAAAAAATTTCGGTATTTTTTGTTGAAAATTTTCGTTTTCCATAACAATGTGGAAAAACGGACTATCAAAATCCATAGTCCATTTTTCTCCAATATGGAAAACGGATTATTTTGATATCCTGTTTTCGTTTTTCCACATTTTTATGGAAAATAGAAAACGGAAATTTTCAATAAAAAAATGTACCAAAAATTTTTCATACCGAAATTTTCTGTTTTCCAAGTTCAGAAACAGACTACAGGGGGCTATAGTTCCCTTTACAAATCCGAAAAATTAAAAAATTTCCCTCTTGGTCGTCCCCCCTTATGTTTTTGCTCAAATTTTTTGGTAATTTAAAAAAATCCTAATAGTACCTTTTTTCATCAGAATTTTCATTTTTTCACTAAAATAAAGCCATCTTTTCACCAAAAGCCCAAATTTTTGCCAATAATCGTAATTTTCACAGCTTAAAAACACTTACAAAAAATTTTCGTTTGCGGCGCTGGTTTTTTGCTTTTTCGTAAGCTTTTTTAACAAAAAAGTTCGCGGAGTAAGGCGACCAAAAAAAAGTCGCCAAAGATTTTTTACACCAGCCCCCTCCGAAATTTTTTCTGGCTACGTCCCTGGGTAACTTCTGTTATATATTTGAATTATTGGGTATTATGATTATCGTGTGAATATAGTTTGACCGAGCGATGTATTGATCTTTTTTGCATATACATAGTGTATAAAAAACCGGAATTTTGGCGTTTTTTTCGACCCAAAATTTTTTTCAAAAATATGACTCTATTAGAACTAATTTTATGTGGGAAATCGATTGCGCGCATTTTCAACTTTTCCCTTACCCTGAATCAGGGAATCGGCGTGTGCGTATTGAAGCGAAAATGCGAAAAAGCATTTTTAGATTTTCTGCCTGAAAATGATCTTTCTGGGTGTAAATTTATGCGGGGAATACGATTGCGCATTTCCGAAGCTTGAAAATGCTTTCCTGATTTAGTGAATCGGGGTTTGTGTATTGAAGCGATGACTAATTTTTGCTATAATACATCAATTTTCCTTTTATTCAGAGTCAAGTTTTTTCAAGCTTCGGGAATGCGCTTAATAGACAGAAAATTAGCTCTAATAGAGTCATTTTTGAACAAATTTTCAGATCGAAAAAATATGAAAAAATCGCCCAAATTCTAATTTGTTTTATACACATCTGTACTATTAAATTGAATTGTATGTATCTAAACAAAAAATATATTGCTCGTATTATTCTTTTTAAAAATTAGCTGAAGCATATTTTTATCTGGAATTTGAAAGCATTGGGAATTTCTTAATAAAATTTCCTATATGGAAAAGCTTTTTTATATTGTGATGGCGTGGGAAAATTCCTCGATGTTTTAGAAAGCAATCTTGGAAATTTCAATGTCATATAAATATGCTCATAAGTTTATTAGAGATTTTCATTTTGGATAAATAGTATGTGCTTTCATTTTTGTTTTTTGAATAAAAATAAAAATTCATTTTAATGATTTGATTTGGTGATTTCTATTTTAATACCTGTATATTGGTCTAACATTAGAAGTGATTTCAATAATGAAATCATTGGAGAACAGACATCAACAACCCCCCACCACACGTGCTCATGTGGAAAAAGTCTGACTCTAAACTTCAAAAAGTTATAAAAAATCTACGTTTTAAGCTTTTTCCATAATTCTTTTTGCATTATGTTGACTAAGTGTTGAAAAAAAGTTACGAGAAGAATTTTGAAAAAAAATTTTAACTACACTTTTTTATGCCGGTTTTATTGATTTGTTAATCTATAAAATCGCCATAAAAAGTGTAGTTAAACTTTTTTCCTAAATTATCGTAACTTTTTTTCAACGCTTACTCAACATAATGCAAAAAGAATTATGGAAAAAGCTTAAAACGTAGATTTTTTTATAACACTTTGCAATTAGATATGTAATAAAACGGAGGGTTTTTTGAGGGTATATCAGCCATTTAAGACTTTCGATAATTCTTTTTTTAAATGAAAGCGAATGTCACTAGAACAAATTCCTCCAAATCAAAAAACTTTTTATGGCTGAATATAAAATTCAAGGGTCTTTTTTATTTAACTATTTGGACACCTGCTGCTGACATTTTACAAAAAACTGCATCGAAAAATTCTTCACCGATTTACGAAAAAACATAGTTTTTTCCGTAAAATTGACTTTTCTAAAAATCGGTGAGGAATTTTTCGATGTGGTTTTTTGCAAAATGTCAGCAAGGTAGGTGTCCAAATAGTTAAATAAAAAAGGCCCTTGAATTTTTACTTCAGCCATAAAGTCTTTTTGATTTGGAGGAATTGTCCTAGTGACAAAGCGAAGAGCAAATGCATTTAATGAAAACCACTGCAATCTCGATTTTTAAAGTCTAAAAAACCCCCCTGAGGTACACTGTGAGAACCCCTTCCGAAAATGCGAAGTTATTGAGGGTCAGAATAATTTTTTGTACTATTTCACCGCTTTTGGGCATTGGGAACAATATCCAAAAAGCCCAAATTTTGAAAATTTCAGTTTTCTACCCCTTTTTGGGTCAAAAATTCGAAAAATCTGGAACGCGTTTAAAAGCTTCAATAATGCGCGTAATCGATTTCTCGCAGTGAAAAACCCCAACAGAGACAATTTATATTTTTCTTGCCTGAGTCAGACTTTTTCTGGTTTTGAACATATGCCCTTATTAGTTTCTAAATTTGCTATTTAGGAAAAGTTGATTTGAGAATTTGTACAAAATAGTGAGATCTTATTATTAAGAAAGACTGTGGTTCTAGATCAAAAAATTAATATTATGGAGAAAGTTTTCAATACATTAGCTTCAGAATTGTAAGTTTCTTGGAAAATTGACGAGTAGGACAATTGCCAACGGTCTTCCCCCTCCCTACTTTTCTGTGGTCTTAATCAAAAATTCCTTCAAATTCGAGTTCTCCATATCGAAAAACTCCTGAATACACAAATTCAGTCATTCGTTTTTGCCCCAAATTTATTGAATTTTTAAAAATAAAATTGAAAAACATGATAAGCTCATTTTCACTAACAAAAAATCTTTAGGATGAAAGACTCTTCTGTGAAAGGAGTACTATGTGCTGATGAAAAGGGCGATAGTCTTTATCATCGAGGAACTTTAAACAGCAATTCTGCAGCCGTTTCCGCTCAATTGACTGCTCTTTCAGCCAATCTAGAACCGAATTCTCAGCCAATTATAATACTAAATTCTAGCTCGTCCAAGGTTATCCTCACTAATAACGGTCCAATAACAACTGCAGTCCATAAACAATTATAGTTTTACATTTATTTATTTTATTATAAAACATTTTTTAATCAACAAATTAATAAGTTAAACCTATGTAGGATACTTCTTTTCATTTTCATCTTGATGCGGCATAAGTGATAAGATCCTAAAAATCATGATATATAATGATTTAAAATAAGAAGCAACTTTTAAGGGTAAAATCTTATCCACGGTACTTAAGCCAATTGATCGGAGAAAAACAATCGGTTCAAAGTCTGTTCTATAGAGCCGGTTAAGCCAATCTATAGCAACCATTTTAGGTACATTTTTACGTTGGCTTTCAGTTCCATAGTCATTTAAATAGGTCAACGAGCCTAAAATAAACTAGTAATTTAGTGTAGATTAATACAGGGTGTATCAAAAAACCAGAAGTTGGCGATTTGTCATGTTTTTTCGACCCGAAAAATTCAAAAATGACCCTATCAAGACTAATTTTATGTGGGGGAATAGATTGCGAGCATTCCCAAATCTTGAAAATGCTTCCATGGTTCTGATTCAGGACAATAAGAGTGTATCAAACATGTACTAATTTCCCTGAATCAGGATCGAGGAAGCATTTTCAAGTTTTCTGAAATGCGCGCAATCGATTCCCTTCATAAAATCAGCCTTAATAGGGTCATTTTTGACCAAATTTTCGGTTCAAAAAACATTAAAAAATCGCCCAAATTCTGGTTTTTTTTCTGTAAATCCCACCTAAATCAGCACCGTCTTTGACAGCTCTTTCTAGCGTCTCTGTAAGGATTTGAACATCGCTCCAACCCAAATTCACGCCTTGTCCAGCTAGTGGGTGAACTCTGTGAGCAGCATCGCTAAAAAATGAGAACATTTGAATCTTACAAATCACCTCCTCCACTTACCCTATCAAAGCAGCTCTAGGCTTCACATATTCCGAAACATGTCCAAAACCCAAGGGAAACGCTGCTCTCGTATCTGATTGTAGAGAAATAACCATAGGCGGCTGAATGTAATTCGATTCTCTGGTATTACATACTACATGACCTAATTTTTCTAATAGAAACAAAGTTTGATTTGTAAAGGCGTTTTGAGATGCATCTGTATGCTAAAAAAGCAGCCAAAATTAGAATATACTACACTAACGGAAAAATGCTTCGAAAAATCGCATTTTTGCGACTTTTCGCTTCAATACACAGGCCTTCCCTGAATCAAGAAAGTGTTTTTTCGTTCCGAAATTGTAAAATTCGGATGACCCGCATGTTTTTACAGGCCCGTAGCTACTTGGGAGCGGAGCTACTACACAATAGGGTGCCGACCACCCACATGAAAAATTTTTCTGGAAATGGCCCCTCTTGGGGTAAAAACATGTGGGGAATCATAATTTGACATTTTCGAAGCGAAAAAACACTTTCCTGATTCAGGGAAGGCCTGTATATTGAAGCGAAAAGTCACAAAAATGCAATTTTTCGAAGCATTTTTTTGCCTCGTAAATGTCAAATCCGCATGTTTTTACCAAAAATTTTCGAAAATTTTTTCATGTTGGTGGCCCCCTATTGTGTAGTAGCTCCAAATTTTGTTTTTAGTCAAAATTTTGGAGGAGGTCGTCCCCCGAAACAACCCCCTAGCCTCTACGAGCCTGTACGCTAACGCAACAGGCATACCAAATAGTGATTCAACTCATCAACAAATCGGTCCGGAGGCAGTGCTAAAAGGCGCTTCGCATCTTCAACCGTAGTGGTCCATACCAAGCTACTGTATTCCTGAGACAACGGCAATAGTGCAATCGGACCAAACGGTGTAAATCTTTGCCAGGCAATGGTGTTAGCAGAATCCTGAAGAAAGGAGCCAAATGAAAAAAGAGTAAAAGCTCATCAAACATACTGTATTAATTCGTAAAGTAGCAACGAGACCCATTTGTTCATAGTTCCAACCCGTATATTCCACGCCCATTTCCTCACGTACTTTGCTTTTCTGTCCGTCTGCACCAATCTGAATTACAAAATATAGATCAGTGATATAATAAACTCCATCTTACTATCAGCGAAGTTTCGATTGAAGACTCATCCGCAAGGGTCAATGAAACCAAATCTGTCAGCCCTGCAGTTAGCCTAAAAATGGATCTGTACACTTTTCGGAAGTGCGGAAGTCTTATAGGGTGTATCGAAAAAAACCGGAGTTTGGGCGATTTTTCATGTTTTTTTGAAAATTTTTTCAAAAATCCTAAATAAGGGTAATTTTGATGCGGGAAATCGATTTCACGCATTCTCGAATGCTTGAAAATGCTTCACAGATCCTCATTCAGGAAAATAAGTATATAAAAGCGGAAAATACAAATTTACACACTTACTTTCCTGAATCAGTATCTGTCTCGAATATGAAGGAATTTTTTGATTTTGACCACTGGAAAGTGGAGAAAATCGATCGTTGTGAAAAATCAGTTGCGAAAAAAATACGTGTATCGCTCGGAGTCACCTGCCCAAAACAAATACAGATAGTAGTTGTTAAAACTTACACACAATTTTTCATACTGCTTCCAGCCCGAATCGTGACATTCCCACATCTTTCTCGAATCACATCATATAAACTGGAAATAATCGCATCGTTCTCAACTATGTAGGCAATTTCTTCATTTGAATTCAACCGCTCAAAACGAATGCGAGACCGAGAACAACTGTCCAGAACCTAAAACTGAACTTTACAGCCAGCGTCATAGCTTTCTTCCAGATTGAGGAGGGGGAATTTTTTGGGAGAAATTTTTTCGACCCTTTTAAACAAAAAAACAGCTCCGCAGACAAAAAATTTGATTGAAAAATGCTTGTTTTTGATTGATAAAGCTGAAAATGCTCATAAAATTGCGATTTTTGTTGAAAAAATGGTCAATTTTGGTCAGTTTTTGATTGAACAAAATTTTTGGACTAACACATAAGGGGAGCCAAGGGGGAAAATTTTCATTTTCAGTTTTGGAGGGAAGATTCCTCCGGTTCTCCCCCATAATTACGACGCTGGGTAAAGCCAAATTGACGGTAAATTCAATAATCTTACATATAAATCAGTCACCGAACTAGTACGATATTGATTTAGGCGATCCCAAATGCCTAGTTCTAAATATGTTAAGGTAAAATAATTGAAACTAGTATTGATGAGATATCCCATTGAACGTGAAATTTTTCGAAAAATTTTTTTTCATCATCTGGAATTGACCCTTCTAAGTGTAATTTTATCGGGGAATCCGAATTTCATATTCGAAAATGTGAAATTCGGATTCCCTGCATAAAATTATCTCTAGAGGGGTCAATCCCAGATGATGACAATTTTTTTCGAAAAATTTCACATTCAATGGGATACCTAATCGATACTAATTCCAAATAATTGATCAAAAAAACCTACTTTTAAACAAACGAATCGAAGCCGGTGAAATCGCCGATACTCGATTACTATATTCATTTGGTGGAGTCCCCAACGATTTCGGTTTTCCGGATTCTAATAAAAGTACCTTTTGCGATTTCAAGGTTTCATTCAGCCCTAAAAAAGAAGCTACAATTGCCAAACTTGGTTCAAATCTACCAATCGAACAAGCCATTGCGTTTCCCACTAATCCACCGCCAACTATAACAATATCATAGAAATTTGAACTACACGGAGCTGAAGATGAAAACTTCATAAATCTTGGTTGAACTAGTCTTGAAAATGTGTTATGAAAACGTGAGATACTTCTATTCATTATGCTTAAAAAACGTATGTTTAGAGGCTATAGGGACATTTCACGACGAACTTTTCTCAAAGAAATGTCCTAGAGCCTGGTTAAAATAACATCATAGATCAACAAATAAAAAGATGATTTTGGACAAAACCATAATTGGTACTTACGCAGTTCGTGGGTCACCTTTGAAAACATAAGGGTCCCTCTTTTTTTGTGCTTTCGGCGCGAAATTTGTTTTGACAATCACGATATACTTTTAGATGATTGGTAACACAAATTTCGCGGAAAAAACATAAGGGGTCCCTATGTTTTCAAAGGTGAGCCACGAACTGCATAAGTGCCTCAAAAATTTTAAATAAAACAATATAAAAATAAATTTATTTAGGCACTTCACCAAAACCGATTTCAATTCAATAAATACTACAGAGTGAGCCAAAAAACCGTAATTTTGCGTTTTTTGGTGAAAAATTTTCTAAAAATCATCTATAAGGGATATTTTCATGCGGCTTTTGGAAAAAATTTTTTGTCAAAAAACGCAAAGGTACGGTTTTTTTGGCTTACCCTGTATAACAGTGGCGTAGCAAGGCCCTCCGGATCAATGGAGGGGGTGCGGTCCGGAAAAAATTCGCTTGCGGCGCTGATTTTGCATTGACTCAAGGATTTCAACAAAATTTTCGTCGAAAATTTCTGAGCGTTTTCCGCTCAAAAATGAGTGTTTTTCAGCAAAAAAATTTTCGCGCGAAAAACAGGGGATTAAACTGATGTTTGAAATTTTTTTAAAAACTCGAAAAAATTGCCTTGGTTCCCCCCTCCTATGTTTTTGCCCAAATTTTTGAAAAATTTTCGAAAACATAAGAGGGAGACCAAGGTAAAATTTTTGAAAGGTTTCCCCCATTCTTGGAGTCTGTCTACGCCACTGGACCGCACCCCCTCCCCTGGCTATGCCACTGCACTATAAGAAAACAAAAAGATAATCAAATGGAGGAATGTTCCGAATAAAATTAAACAACATATATATATAAACATTTACACCGCATATAAACAACACCGTTAAAAGATTTTTATTACTGTTGGTTGATCAAGTTAAAGAACTCAGGAAACGGCATAAGGTCTTCCATCACAAGTGCTTTCTTATTCGGGCAAGACGGAATTGGACATTGACAAAGTCGGCGATGTGCTTTGTTCTGAGTAATGTAATCTTGAATCGATCCCTTATCATAAACGTGTTGACAAATCTGAAAAAATGATGATATTAGAAATGATGATTCAAGATTTTCCAACATTCTTCATCTACTTATTATTATCACCTTTGATCTGAAATCAACTCAACTTTTGCAAAACCTATGCAAAATGTTGAAAAAGAAATAAAATATGCCATGCCAAAATGACCCCTCAAAAGTTGCAAAATATAAAGTTTTTTCTTTACGAAAAATGTCGGCTATTTGGCGAAATGGATAAGAAAGCCGCTCGTCCGATCTGGCAAGTTAAGCAACGTTGGGCCCGCAGGTTAGGTCCCACTAGAGCAAAAATTTCGATATACAATACTTTCCTTACAAAGGATAGAACAAAAATTTTTTACTCCATTGTTTGTAAGAAAAGTTTCAAAATTTTTGACCTAGTGGAATCGAACCAGTGTGCCCAACGTTGCTTAACTTGCCAAATCGGACGGACGGCTTCCTTATCCACTTTGCCAAGTAGCTGACATTTTTCGTAAAGCTAGCCATGAAAAACGTTATACCTTATTCTTGTATGGATTTTCAATATCCTTCTTCGTAATTGGATCCTTTCGCGAATAGGTCATCGATGTCACTTCCATTTCAACGTCATCGTCCGCTGCTGCAGTGGATGGTTGTTGTAGCTCGTGTGTAAGCTTTCCTATAATCGGACGGACTTTTTCCCCATATATGCCAGCTAACTCCGATTTTTTCAATTTTCGACTCCTAAAATAGTTGTCAATTATCGAAAACGTACAAAATGAAAACTTTTGTTTATAAAGGTCAGCTAGCTTAGACTTCTCATCGTCTTCCACCTGCGCCAATTCAGTGAAAATTTGATCATCTGAAAATTCTGAGTTATAATTGGGTTGATCGAAAAGTTCTCGGACTTCAATTTTCACTTTCCATCATCGAAGATGAGAAGTGAAGTCAGAGAACTTTTGGATCAACCCAATATTATTGCACAGAAAATGGGAGGGATAATTTTTCTATAAAAAATCATGAACCCTAAAAATTGGAATGGTAAACAATTACCGGCTTCCATTTGCTTGTCAATTTCATCGAAATGATTGAGTGCTTGCAAAAGTCGCTGTTTTGAACTCTTATCATCTATTCCCAGCGTTTCCGCTACATCCGAGATTCGGTTAATCAATTTTCCGTTAATTTGCGTCAATTCTTCATACGCAGATTTATATTCTTCAAGAGCCGGGTGGCGTGGCATTTTTGTCGAGCTATGAAAAAGGATAATGTTAACGCGTAAAAAATGGAAAACATGGCTTTCGGACGATTGACACCAAAAAATTTCCACTACAATACCACTGACAAGGGACGTTTTAGAAATGTAAAATCGATTTTTTTTTTCTCATTTTGGTAGGAAGTTGGTGAAAAATCGTCATGGGGGACCATTAGGACTTTTTATAAAAATTCAATTTTACTACAAAATTTTTTTTCATTTTTTCCGTTATGGGGGACCCGGCCCCCTCTGCCTACATCACTGTGAAGACTACAAAATTAATCCTGTTCGTTGTTAATTTTCCATTATCAATCTTCCTAGAGCTTGGAGACTGACTTGTAAAGTTCGTAAATTTTTAGGTATATAAAGTAAAACAACCATTTCATGACATAATAACTTCATTTATTATTTTTTATTAATAAACATATCCTTATAAAACTATAATAAAAATTCACATGATATTATGAATACAGGGAAAAAAATAAAGGCACATAAAAAATATAGCTCTGTTAAAAATCATCAATTTTGTGCTCGCAACAAAAAGCGTAACAATAAAATGGCAAATGAAATTACGAGAAAGAAATAACACAACCATAAATATGTGACCTTAAAATAAAAATCGACTGAATCTTCTATAAAACTACTCTAATTCGACGAGCACATCACCTTTATCAACAGTTGAGCCGCTCTTGCAATGCACAGCTTTGACCTAAATTTGAGTTTTTTTAAGGCCAGAAGATGAATAATTACCTTTCCAGTTTTGCCGGCATGTAAACTATTCTGCATTTTCATGGCTTCAATCACGCACAGTTCTTGTCCTTCGCTTACCTTAAAATATGGTTTTTCGTCTTGAAAAAAATTACATACAGTAGCGGACAAAAAACTTGGGCTAAACATATAAAATGTGTTTTTACACACAAAAATGCGCCTAATTACATGAAGCAACAAAATTTTTCATGTTTGATCCAAGTTTTTTTGTCATACTACAGATCTTAATACAATGCCTTATCTATAAAACGTACCATTTGTCCAACTGTGACTTTAACTTCTTTGATTGCGCCTGGCATTGGAGCAATTACTACCGAAGACAAATCCAATTTAGGCTTCTCTTTCATATATTTCATGGCTTCATGCGCTTCGTACGGTAACTAAAATAATTAAATGGCACAAGCTGTAGCTACATAGGGGCCCCTGGGACCGTCCCGAAATCCAAAAAAGTTAAAATTTTCCCACTAATAGTATCCCTTATGTTTTTAGCTAACATTTTGAAGGGGCTGCTCCGCCGCCTCAAACGAACCACCAGAAAATCTAACAGCCCTCTTCTAAGGAAGGGGGTGATGAAAATGTTGCAAACATAAATTCAAAATGAAGCTTTACCACCGTAACGTTGAAAGGCGATCCTTTGTAGAGAAGGCTAACTCCAGTAATTTCTTTTCGTAGAAGCTGGGAATTGAATGGAGAGCCATTGACTTTCAAATGAAGAATGTTCGAAGATTTCATGTTTCCATCAATGACGATTTTCTCATCTTCGACCAAAACTTCTGTAGGATGGGAATCTCCATCGTATTTGACTTGGACTTTGAAAGGTTTCTTATGGGAAGAGCTTCGCTCGTCGTTCAATGCGACCACAAATTGATGTTCTTTGGAACTCTCTATAAAAAAGTGCGCAAAATACAAAAATTAAATATATATACTTTATATATATGTTACCATTTTATCTGAAAATCGACACCTAAGTGCACGAAAACGATGCCTAACCCAAGAAATCCACTTGCCTAAGCCTTAGAATTAGATCTAAGCGCATGAAATCGACGCCAAAGCTTAGGTATCGATTTTATGCGCTTAGATCTAAGACTTAGGCAAGTGGATTCTTGGGCTTAGGCATCGTTTTTATACATTTAGGTGTCGTTTTTCATGCGCTTAGGAGTCGACTTTCAGATAACATATATATGAAAAAAACTTACGACTTAAAGTGGAATTGTGCCGTTTTTGGCTAACAAACTGGCTAGATAGGTGCTCTTTTCGTGCCTTCAATGCACTTGCAACTGCAATCACTGACTTCAGTTCAGGGTCACTCAAGGAAGCACCTAAAAATTGCCTGTAATTTGGAGACCCTCAAACACCAACCTTGGAATCCCTGAGGATATGTCTCGGGAAGATATTTCGTGGTGATGTCACCTCTTCGGAAACGTTTCTCATCAACAATGTCTCTTAGCAGTGGAATGTTATGAGTAACTCCTTTGATAACGTAGTTATCCAAAGCTTCTCGTATACGATCCAAGGCTTGATTTCGATTTGCACCTGAAGAAACGAGTTTGCAAATCAACGGGTCGTAATAAATCGAAATTTCAGATCCTTCACGAATTCCCGAGTCGCAACGAATTCCAGCGGTTCCCAATGGCTCTTCATATTTGGTTAGGCGACCAATGGAGGGTAAACCAAATCCTTTATAGGGATCCTAAAATAAGGTTAGTTGTGAGAAAATCGTCCGTTGTCAATTTTGTATTAGTGCAATCTCTAACACAAATTTAAAAAAAATCTACCTCAGCATAAACACGGCATTCAAAAGCCCACCCATTAATTCCAACATCACGCTGCTTAATATTCAACTTATGACCATAGGCAACTCGGATCATTTGCTGGACCAAATCAATCTTTGTGATCTCCTCAGTGATAGGATGTTCGACTTGAAGACGAGTATTCATTTCGAGAAAATAAAAGTTCTTCTTCGAATCCACCAAAAATTCGACAGTGCCCGCAGAATCGTAGCCAACTGTTAAAGCAAGCTGGGTTGCTGAAAATTTTGTCGATGAAATCAAAAATATTTATAAATCCAACCTTGTTCACCCATGCGACGTCTCATTTCTGGATCAACGAATGGCGAAGGAGCTTCCTCGATAACCTTTTGGTTTCGTCGCTGAATCGAGCACTCTCTTTCGTTTAACCATAGAGCATTTCCATGTTTGTCACAAAGGACTTGCATTTCAATATGACGTGGATTGTCGATATACTTCTCAACTAGCATTCGATCATCTCCAAATGAAGAAGCAGCTTCTTGTTTTGACAGCCTAGGAAATGTTTGGTACTACTAAGGATTAGCGAGCCCACTGATTTTTTTTCAAATAAATTTTTTAAGCTTTTTTTGGAAACGACTTCTCTAGGGGTAACTTTATGCGGGAAATCGATTGCGAGCATTGACAANCCACTGATTTTTTTTCAAACAAATTTTTTAAGCTTTTTTTGGAAACGACTTCTCTAGGGGTAACTTTATGCGGGAAATCGATTGCGAGCATTGACAAAACCTAAAAACAAGTTTTTTCGGAAAATGAAATCATTCACCAAACAATTTTTTGAAAACAAATCACTGCTCGCTAATCCTTAGTCCAACTTTTTTGCATAATTCAACTGGTATTTATAAATTTTTGTTACCTAAAACCTTCTCTAGCTTCCTTATCGTTCCAAGCAATTCGCATTCCTTTA
Organism: Acrobeloides nanus; assembly: GCA_900406225.1. Taxonomy (NCBI): domain Eukaryota; kingdom Metazoa; phylum Nematoda; class Chromadorea; order Rhabditida; family Cephalobidae; genus Acrobeloides; species Acrobeloides nanus. The sequence continues at coordinate 6,025 of OZJO01013200.1, read as the reverse complement.
CCACCTCCACCAGCGGACGCCTTAAACAGCATTGTACAATGTTACAAGCGCTAATAGAGCTTACTTTAATCATAACGGGATAACCAATTTCGTTCGCCACTTTAACACAGACATCTTCGTCCTACAAATTTGTAGTGGGGTAAAAAATTTTACCAAAAAAGCACAAAGCTTACTGCAATCTCACCATCAAAACCGGGAATCATGTTGACACCAGCCTTTGTGGCAATCTTCTTCGAATGAATTTTATCGCCCATATCTTCAATAGCCTTCGAATTTGGTCCAATAAAAACTGCGCCAGCTTCAGTTAATTGAGCAGCAAAATGGGTATTTTCCGATAGAAATCCATAACCAGGATGAACCTATAAGGAGTACAGGGTGAACCAAAAAAAAAATCGGAAACCCCTGAAAACGCATCCCAAAAAAACTATAAAATATACCTTTATATAATTTTTGAAAAATTTTCACCAAAAAACGCAAAAGTACGATCATTCTGTACTTAAACAGTAAAAAATGGGTAAATATAAATTATTTGAAAGAAAAACAGTACATGTTTTGTTTAAAGTCAATTTCATATGCTGTTTCAGAGACATTTTTTTTCTTTTCTAGCACTTACCGCTTGAGCACCAGTCAGCTTAACAGCCTCAAGAATCTTATCCGCTCGCAAATATGAATCTTTTGTTGGAGCTGGTCCAATACATACACGCTCATCTGCCATCTTCACATGTAATGCAGAGCTATCAACATCCGAATGAACGGCAACCGTCTTTATTCCCATAGCACGAGCCGTCTTAATTACACGACAGGCAATCTCACCTTAAAAACACAAGTAGCTCATCACTATATACAGGGTGTGTTCAAGTAAGAGTTGCCAAATCGAATTTTCTTATCGGGTAACTCATGCTTGAACACCCTGTACAAATTTACCTCGATTTGCAATCAAAATCTTTTCGAATTTAGGCTCATCTAGATTTATAGGATCCAAAGTATACAGGTTATAATCATATCCCTGACTTGCTCGCCAACTAAAATGGCCGTAAATTATTAAATAAAAATAAGAAAATAACCTTCTAGAAAGTGAAAAACATCGAATTGTCCCATGCAATGGCTTTTTGTACAATCTAGAAAACCTTATTTGCTGCCCCAATACCATTTTGTCTAAATTCCATTAGAAAGATAAATTTTTCGGTGCTAGTAGAGAATAGGTATTCAATGAAGCTTTACGTATCCAATGAAACTTTATGTATCCAATAACTTTCAGGCATATTTGACTGAGTCAAATATGCCTAAGTTTAGGCCTAAGCCTAGGCTTAGGAATAGGCCTAAGCATAGGCTTAGGCATAAGCATAGGTTTAGGAATAGGCTTAGGCCTAAGCATAGGAATAGTTCTAGGCTTAGGCCTAGACTTAGGCTTAAGCCTAGGCTTAGGTTTATGCCTAGGAATAGTCCTAGGTTTAGGCCTAAAGATTTGAATTTTTCCATTGGATACATAACATTTCATTGGATACATAAAGTTTCATTGGATACCTATTCTCGACTAGCACCAATTTTTTTTCACGATCAAAAAATCAGCCGATTTGGAGAACTTTTTGAAAATTCGATTTATTTACCCCTTGGTCCCCCCCCCCCAGAGGAAAAAATTTTTTCATCGCACACCAAAATTTTTCGATTCAGCGGGTACAAAAACCGGCTCTAGGACTTTTCACAACGATCGATTTTCTCCACTTCTCAATGCTCAAAATCAAACAATTTCTCCAGATTCGAATTCTCCATATCGAAAAACTCCAGGGTATAAAAAATTAGCCGATTTGGGTTTTTTTGCTGAGGCTGCGGTCAAGCATGTCGAAAAGTTGTTGAAAAGTTATTGAAAAAGTTGTCGAAAAACAAAAGGGTCGCGGGTTCGAATCCCGCTTGGAGCTTAATTTTTTTGCACAAAAAGTTACATTTTTCAACAACTTTTTCAACATGCTTGACCGCAGCCTGAGAATTCAAATTTTTTACCACAAGGTGTACGGTACACCGTGTACCAAGGGGTAAAAAATTCGATTTTTCTGACTGATTTTTTGTATCCCGGGGTTTTTTGTTATGGGGAACACGAATATGAAAGAATTTTTTTATTTTGGCCATGGAAAAGTGGGGAAAATCGATCGTTGTGAAAAGTCCTAGAGCCCAAAATCCTCCACACAACTCCATTTCCGAGATGACAACACGCTTTTACTCCCCTAGATCACGCCGTCGTGTTTTAATAAGAAACTGAAAAATGTTTTGGTTAGTGATCTTCAATTACAACAATGAGTGCTCGATGTTATTTTGAACGCGCCAATTCGTTTCGAAGTTTATCATTGGAATCTTTTAAATGTTCCCCTTTCGTGTAGTTTGATAATTTATAAAACTACAGTATGAAAATAATCGTTTTAAAACGTGGACTTTTAAGAAAGACTAAAGAAAACCATGTACAAGTTAAAACAAAAACACAATATATTTTTTATAAATACACTTGTAATTTATAGGATAAAAATTTTTGTTTTTCAAGACAAAGCGCTTAAAAAATGTAACAAATTAATTTTCAAATATTGATATTTTACTATAGAAGTAGATCTTTGACGAAATTTTCCACCGTACTAGGGTTTTTCTAGACAGGGAATCGATTGCAGGCATGAAAATGCTTGCCTAAACGACGCTTTTCCGATTAAAATTCGAAAAAATTTTCTGGTCCAAATCCCTGTCATTAGAAACTAGTACCGAAAAAATGTAATTATGGAAAACCTAAATTAAACAACATTAATATAGAAACAAAATATAACTTTATTGACGTTGAATTGAACAAAACAACAAAAACAGAATAATAAAACAGCATTTAACGCCTTCGGTGACCGCCGCCGCGACGAGCTTCTTTCGGTTTTGGTGGAAGAATGACACCATCATACTAAAAAATACGAATATATATAGTTTTGCCGATTAAATTCGTCAAATTCTAACAATGGCTCAAAATCTCATACCTTTTGTTGGAACCACTTGACCGCCTCGTCCTTTCCCACGCGATGAGATGCGCCAACACGGCCAGTAGCTCTTCGGCGTTTGCCAACACGACGGCCAGCACGGCCGAGCACAACGTAGAAATCCATACCGTAGATGCCAATGCCTGGGTCGTACTTAATTCCAAGATCAATGTGTTCTTGAATACCAAACCCGAAGTTTCCGGTGGCAGAAAAATTTTCGCGGTACAATTCATATTCTTTCACCTAAAAGATAATGTTTAAAAAGAAAATGAAGCTAGCCATCATTTTCACCACTTTTATTAAAACATGAGTACTAGTTAGTACTTACTATAGTAATTATAATGATACCTCGTTGAGGCCGTTTTCTTCTCAACATAATAGTCTATTTTTCCTCTTCACAAAACATGAAAAATGTAAGAAATACAATAATTTCGCTTTTTAGTGTATTTTTTCGTCAAAGACCAACACCAAATCAATGTAAATTATTCTTTAAAATTACCTTGAGGCCACGGTCGATGATTTCGGCAGCTTTTTCACCTCGAATAGTGCAATGGACAGCAATCTTTTCATTACGTCGAATACCGAAAGAACGCACAGTGTATCGCGCCTTAGAAAGAACCGGAGTTTGTCCAGTCAGTTGTTCCAATACCTAAAATAAACGTGTATAAAAGCTTGTAATAATTAGAGAGGAACCAAATATCGGTACTATAGTACAGGGTATATCAAGAAAAAAACCCGAAATTTTGAGATTTTTTCAAAATCATAAAAATGATCCATATTGGGGTAATTTTATGCGGAAAATTGAGCATTCCCGAAGATTGAAAATGCTTCTAGATCCTGATTCAGGAAGTAAATGTGTAAATTTGTATTTTTAGCTTTTATATGCACTTTCTGAATCAGGATCTGGAAAGCATTTTCAAGCTTCGGGAATGAATCGATTCCGCCGCATAAAATTACCCCGATATGGGTCATTTTTAGGATTTTTGAAATTTTCGGATCAAAAAACTATGCGGAAAACTATAAACAAAAACACGTTGTTACGACTCTGATAATGAATCTCAATTTTGTCTATTCCTTCATGCTGAACTTTTTTGTATCTTCTATATCAAGCAGCTAAAATCAATGAGAATAAATTACCTTTGCTGCACGAGTGAGTCGATCTCCAGATTCACCAACACAGATATTAAGACAGACTTTCTCAATTTTCAATTCCCGCATTGGGTTAGTCAACTTTTTCTCCTTAGCTTCAGCGACTTGCTCTGCCTTACCCATTTTTATAAAGTAAAGTCTAAAAAATAAAGTAAGACAAGACTTATAGGAAATAAAGGCGCTAGGCATCTCCTCACAGCGATCAAATTTGACATTTTCTACAACGTTTTCTAACAAAATTTTTTTCACATTTTATTTTTTATCCAATTCTTTTTTACGTTGTAGAAAATGTCAAATTTAACATAGAAAAAAAGAAAATTTGCGAGAAAACGCCATTGTAAAAAATTGTAAAATTTGATCGTAAGGGTGCTCCTTAGTTGTTGTCACGCCCAAAAAACACTGTTAACTGTGAAACGTTGTCGAGCTCAATAAAAAAACGCTGTCGAACATTGTCGCGCGATAACGTTGTCATCGTTTTTTATGATTTGCATTGAAAATTGCAAATACTTGACGATTTCTCGACAACGTCGTCGAGATTCTCGACAACGTTGTCGAAAAATCGTAAAGTATTTGCAATTTTCAATGCAAATCATAAAAAACGATGACAATGTTGTCGAAAAATCGTTGTCGCGCGACAATGTTCAACAACGTTTCACAACTCATTTAACAGTGTTTTTGGGTGTGACAATGACTAATGAGCACCCTAAATAAATTGTGAGAAAACGCGGAATAAGATAGTTATTAAAGAAAAAGCGGATATTTGTTAACGGATGACTTTCTCCAATTTTCGAGGTCAAAAAATTTTTTTCTTCCACCATAAACCAGGGTGACCAAGTATTCTTATTAATAAGATTTGTTCTTATTTTGAGAGTTCAAGTCTTATTTTTTCACGAAATTCTTATTTTTCAAAAAAAGTTCTTATCTGCATTCTTCGGATTTGATCACCCTGCCACAACTTCCCTCCAAAAAACATACTAGGGGGAGGGGCAAAAGTTTCAGATCAGGTGGCCAAAAGTTTCAGATAATTTAAACGGTGCTTAATTTTTTTCTCGCTAAAAACATTTTTTCGGGTTAATATTTCTAGTTTTCATCCAATATTAGGCTTATTTTACGTTATTCGATCATTTTTCGCCGAAATTTTTTTTGTCGATAACCCGCAATGACTTTTCCCTCCTTTAATCAGCATGATCTAAAGAATCCAACGAGCTATCGCTCGACCCATTTTGTAATAAAAATTTTAAATTCAAGTTTTCGTGTCAATGCACAGACCAGTTCAAACTTGTTCGAGACACAGAGTCTCGAACTACATGTAATTCGAGACATTTAGGCTGCGGTCAAGCATGTTGAAAAAGTTGTCGAAAAACAAAAGGGTCGCGGGTTCGAATCCCGCTTGGAGCTTAATTTTTTGCACAAAAAAGTTACATTTTTCAACAGCTTGACCGCAGCCTTAGAATCTCGAAATCATTTCGAGACAATTAGCGAGCAGCCTAAACGTCTCAACTTACGTCTTGAATTTGTGACTCAAGTCGAGACGGTGTCTCCAATTCGTCTCGGCGCGTTTGAATTAGTTGGAGTATTGACACGAAGACCTTGAATTTAAAATTTTTTAAATATGCTTAAAGGGGGGCTGATCGAGGCCGGATCTCGAAAAAAAATTTTTTTTCTCAAAATTGGCTGATTTTTGGTACTCGGGGGTTTTCGGGCACGAGAAATCGATTGCGCGCATCGAAAAATTGAAAAAATGCGTCAAAATTAGGGGTTATAAGTTTTAACCCCAACAAAATTATTTTTAGGGGTTTTTGACCCCCGAAAAAATTTTTCAGAATTTTTTCGATGCGCGCAATCGATTTTTCGCATGATTTTAGGCCTATATAGGCTGT